>CAHIKZ030000880.1:197500-272500 GCA_903632075.3 Acanthosepion pharaonis
ATGCATAAGAACGAGAAGTGTCATGCATAAACATAAGCATAAAGAGATTTCACTTTGAAACTGCGAGACCAGGACTTGTACCATGCAAAGTCTTGTTCATAAAATTAGTTTAAATGATTCATTGATTTTGAATAGACCAATAATTGTTTGGTCGACATATTTAGTCCATGTTATAACACAATCGGCTCCTTATTGACTTATTTAGCCAAGGCACTTCTGAATCGGATAAAATCTATCCGTTGCGCCACTCAACCAAAATTAATCCAAGATTCGACCTTGAAAGTTACTTTAAAAAAGTCAATTTTCATTTTTTCTTGCCCAATTTTGACGCTTTAATTCTTTGCTATCGCGAGAGAAAGTTTCCTAACAAATGTTTTTGCAGATGCTAATTCACAATGTATTCTAAACGTTTTTGTCCTTAATTTCCTCACCTCTAGCATTTTCAAAAATCTGAGCGCTGGTCAGATGTGCTCATTTTGCTGTAACATGCTTGAGTTCATCTCGGGGAAGCAAGTTATTAAAGCCTTTTCATTTGCTTCGAGTTCTCAGCTTACATATATTTTCAACAGCCTTCTTTATCGTTCGATTATCTTCGCAAAGTTTCTTTGATAACTCCAATGTGGACATTCCCTCACTCAATAACATTTCAGCAGTTGTTAAATCCTTCCCTTTACCAATGTTTCAACATATATTATGTAAAAATAAAAGATAAAATTCTTTTTATTCAATTCTCAGAGGTCTTAAGCTAATATAGGTTTAATCTGCATAACTTCAGTCAGTCCAGTTTCCTAAATTCCAAATATCGCAAACATAACCATTGAATATGTCAGAAAATTCATTTAAATATTTTGATAACGGAGCAAATGGAGGAGTTCAAATTTTAGAAATATTGGTTGGCTCGGATTGCCCCAAATTAAATTCGACCTTGCGCCACATCCTACCCCGTGGAGATGTTTTTAAATATCGACTAGCTGGGATCTATTATCTTAGATATTGTTGAACACTCTGTCTTCGGGCAGAGATGAACCCGGACGAGGGTATGCTGAAGTGTAGAGTCTCCTCCGGGAAAGTAGACAGGCCTGAACCCGTTTATGCGGAGTTTACTGGGAATTTTGAGCTGAGTCTGCGGGATCGGACAAAACCCACGTTAAATTCGGCCTTGTGCCACATTCTACCCCGTGGGGAGGTTGGTAAATACTAGCTGGGATCTGTTGAATACGACACAGACGTACGCGAGAACTACCGAGAACTTATTACTGGATTGATTTCTGACGACCTTGTGCATAAATGTTATCTTCATTCTTATTGTACTGTTTTTTTTTTTTTTACAAAAAACTTTTACATATTTTATCCACTTTGTTTTTCAACTATATATTCCTATTAGCACGGAATATAAGTGCTTGTTTTTAGTGCAAAAATAAAATTTTATATGTGCGTGTGAGCTTCTTCCTTGCGTTCACCCGAACTTTCCACTGAAAGAGTTAACAGATTTTCTCTTTTCTAGCGACACTGTTGTAATTTGTAGCGTTAGATGTAACGCTCATGACAGCTTAGGTCGTGTTTTCGTTTCTTTTCTATCATTAACACGCAATTTTTATTTTCTTTTTGGTGCTTCCTATCCGACATCGATTTATTCGATCATGTCCACTAGTTTTTATCTTTGTCTCACGAAAAGAAAAACACTGAAAAATGATCGCTTCCATTCAGTTAACACGGGAATCAAATTTGGATCAAATTAAGGATCAGTGAAGCCAATCAAGAAATCGATAAAATGATTTCACCCATGTTTCATTCATTTATTTATTTTGTTATATTCATCTGTTATTTGTGTTGGTGACTTTGTTTTTTCTTTCGGTGCGTAGTTGATAATCAACAGGCAAAAAATATTCACTGGTTTGGCTCAAGGGTGGTCAGAAGGTCGTATCAACACTCAAATCAGCTCAGTTAAACCAAAACTACAGATCAAAGAGAAAGATTGCAATCAAACTTTTCTTCTTTACTCTCCATCATTTTTTTTATTTGCTAGATTGTAAGATTTTTAGACCAATATTAGAATTCATTTTTTGAATACAGTTCGTTTCAAATCAGACATTTCTAAAAAACAAAACAAAAAAAGAACAAACCTTTGTCCATTAAACAGATTTTTTTTATTTATTTTGGTATAATGTCATGTGTTTTACATCTTCTTATCATTGCATTTCGACTGCAATAGTTTCTGCTTTTCCATTGATTTTCTTTTTTAACCCAAGTTTACTTTGAATTTTAATTTTTAAAATCAACTCCGAGAACGTTTCCTGTGAGCAAGATGTCCCTCCACGGATAGAAAATTGTTTTGATCAAAGACACAAAAAGGAAGTGTCAGACAAATTATTTTACACTTTTACGGCTAGACGATCGAAAGTAAACATTTGTAGCACTAGCTTGTGCAAACTTAACAAAATCTATGGATCTTTATTCTAACAATATTCTATACACATTTGCAAGATTTTGATGACCTCTCATTTGAGCTTTCAGTTAAAGAACGCTTTCAGTGAGATAACTAACACACTGAGAGTTATTTCCCAAACAAAGAAACGCAGGAACTTACAAAAATTCTATACGAAAAATGTTGCTGTATAATACTCACATGTGTATAATAATAGCCATATTTTACAAATCCAGCTAAATCACTCCTATATAATACACAATGATATTTAGAGCGCGCAGTACATGCATTCAAGTTATATTTTTCAAATTTTTTCTGATTCATATCGATCAAAATAATAGCTTATATAATTTACATTATAAAGCGTGTTTCATTAAGACGTCTTATAATAGGGTGTTTCATTAAGACAGATCAAAGTCACAAGGAAATAATATCGCATAAATATCCGCGAAATCTGAAAGAAAAAGAAAATAAATCATTAGACGCTTAAACAGACTTTACAATGAAAACATACAATTAACACATCATTTACATCAAACACCCATATATTTACACCCGAAAAAAGGTGTTGAAAATAAATAGCGCGAACGAGGAACTCTCGCCAAAATGTGGAAACACTGCTGTTTATTACTCCGGAGATTTGACTGGTTCTTTTTGTTTTATCCCACCAGGTTTAAATGTGATTTTGGGGTATGAAGCGCCCTGCTAATAGAAGAAGGGGCTACTACAGTTAACCAATCCTCTGTTCTGCTTCGTAGCGAGGTGCATCTTTTTCAAGACTCTGCAAATTAGAATGCTACCCAACTTTCCTACTTATGAAGATAGAGCTAAACCTGACTACTTCGGAAATTAGCGGCAACAGTGATGCGATAATAAGCTCTCAATGGAAGAATCAAAATTTTATATTAACCCTCATTCTAGTCCCTCATTTATATTTTGCTGTAGGGATGTAAAACAAAAGTAGACATTACTATATCTATATCGGGGCAAATGTATTCAAATATGATGTATAAGGAATGCAATGGTCGGTAATGAAAGTCATCTTTGAGGAAGAAGGACAAAATATCTCTGTGGACGACGATGACGGAATCGAAGATGGTAAAAACACCTTCTGCGCTATGATAACAACATAGTCTTTTGGTCGAATCTTTGACACGGAAGCAAATATATAACTAATGTCTTATCAAATATTTAAAAAAAATAAGAAATGAAGATTTTGGTTATGGTTTTGATTTGATGCACAGATTATTGGGATATGTCGAAACATCTTAAGTGATGGTTCAAGAATATAGTGGTATATGGAAAGAAGCTTTTCGAATTCAACTTACATCTCACCAATAGAATAGGAAAGGAAAGAGGGTGCTTCGCTACAATGTGAATGCCATGTTGGCTTTGAAGATAAGGGCTGGTGGCACTAAGGATTATTGTCCGTCGGAAATTTTTCCATGAAAATAGGGATAAGGGTAGCTAGGGGCTTGCAGTTTTTCATCTGTGCGAAATGGATTGTAGGATGGAAAACCATCCAACGCACACAAGAACACGGAGGGTCTTTTGGACTCTGGCGAACCTGGAAATCCAAGATTTCTCATCTCCCGTCCATATATGGTAGCAGTAGTCCTTTTCCAGTCTGATATGTATCTTGTCAATGTAATAGAGAGGAGGAGCCGGGTAAACATTGAAGCCGTGCCACTTTTCCTGCATTTTTAGCAATCCGATCATATATAGGAGTTCCCCTTGATGCCTGAAGTGATATTAAGTCGCAATAGATGCTCAAGGCAACTGGCCTCCCTGAGACAATAACAGTTCATAGCCATGTGGAAATTCAAAGTCATCTCAGTGATGGTGGAACGTCACTTTTTTTCGTTATCTACGCATACATTATGATTAACCATATGTTCATCCACTGTATTATTTGAAACAGACTCTTCTGCAGTCGCTCTGTCACGGACATGCCGTCGCCTCTCTCTGTTTTTTTAACAAATAATTTCATGGTAATTGCTCCGATGAGCTGCTTCCCAGGCTTCATGAATTCAAGCGTCCTACGAGGCTGGCACCCCGCTCTCACCATTTCACTATTGAAACTGTTAAATGTAGCCGTCTCTTTTACTTCATATCTCGTACCTCTCGCCTGTGGAACTCCTTTTCTTTTTTCCTGTTTCCCTGATAGCTATAATCTCCAACTATTCAAATGTAATGTCAATAGATATCTCCAGTTGCCTTGATCTATCCACTATCCTTCTCTTCATCCTTTCCTCTATCACTCTTATCTGATCTCGTTCCAAATCCTATGTAACCCTTGCGTGCTAGTGGCTTCCAGCCTTTGTTGGGGTGAAATGCTTATAAAAAAAAAAAAGATCAGTACAGATATCGGCCAGGCTCTGATTATATAGAACGTTGGGTGGCGCACCCATATACCGTTGTATCATAAGCATATATAAGCAAAATTTCGGGGTATACTTTTTAAAAGATCATCTATATAAAAAATGAAGGGAGATGGACTGAGAAGTAAGCCAAACAGGATACCTGCGCTAATTATTTTGGCATCGACGTCATCCAGTAACCTATCGCTTAGGAAAGACTTGATAACTGAGAAAACACTTCTAGAGGTTTCATATATAGTTAATATTTAACTTTCATGTACATTACACCTATTTGGAATCAAGTTACCTTTTTCTCTGAATGGTATATATTCTAAAAGGTTGTACGAACACATTCAATTCTGAATATAAGAAAAAAAATAAACGAAATCAATGACTCTATTGTTTTTTTATTTTATTTTTTCACCACAAGAAAGGCGATAAAAGCGTTACTGAAGATGAAAGATAATAGTGCGAAGGAAAAAAAAGTAGAAAATGATTCTGCCGACAATAAAAAGAAAAAGAATAAATTAAACAGATAACGACGGACATTGCATTTAACACTTTGTAGATCTTCGTTAAGAGGAAAAAACCGAGAGGAAGAGTAATTGAAATAGAGAGAGAAATAGATGCAGAAAGAGAGAGAGAGAGAAATGAGACAGAGAGAAAAGGAGACAGAAATAGACAAAGAGAGAAAAGAGATGAATAAAAAGAGAGAGAGAAAAGAGAGAGAAAGAGAGAGAGAGAGTTCAACAGGTAAGAAATGAGTGGATCATGAGAGAATAAAATGGTAGAAAACATGTTACGGTTGCATTTTGCAATTTCAGTGATAAAACGAGGATACCTCTGTAGTTGTCCGGTTGAATTAAAGAAGTCAAGGTACCAAAGAGAAAAGGTCATCAGATGGATTGTCATGTTATTATGCATTTGTAGAAAAGGGACAGCGAATTCATCTTATTTAGATAGATATAAATAAATTGGTCTTTAATTTTCAATTTAACGTTTAACGTTAGGTGGTGAATTAAGTGTTTAAATTTAAATTTTAATACTTTTACTATCAAGACTAATAGTTAAAGAGTAATACATTTAAATTTAAATTATCAATTTAAAATGAAATTATCTCCAGATAATTAAAAATTTCAATTTTACAATTCTAATTATAAAATATTTAAAAGGGAAAGTAAGATTAAACATTAATAAAAGAATTTTATGTTCTTACATTAGAATACTATCTCTCTCTATATAAAACAAATCTATACGCATAAATACCTATATATGCATATATAATCGTATAACTATATGCTACAAATATATTTTCAACATATGTACATATACGAATTCAGAATACTTATCAATCTATCTATCTATCTATCTATATATATATATATATATATATATATATATATATAGACCACATGCAATCTCATATACATGACTCGTTATATATTTACATATACCTACCTAAAATTAAAGACAAATTTAAATAGATATAAATATGAATATATGTAAATATTTGTAAATGTATGTGTAAGTATTTATATATGAATATGAATAGGTAACGGTGTATATTGATACATATGTGTGTACTTATGTGTGTACTTATGTGTGTAATTCCACGTGTAAATGAACGGATGTATATGTGAGGTTTGCATAAATGTGTATGTGGTATATATATATGATTTTTTTTTTAATATTAACTTCAAATATTACTCAATCTTAATTCGAAATTTAAACTTTAAGCAGGAGATATTACCCATATAAAAAGGTTACAATTTACATTCATGAATTAGACTCAAACTGATAAAGATGTTAACAGTCATTTAAAATATTCAAAAATTACTATTAGTAAACTTTTATATTTTAAATCTTATCTTTTTTTCAATGTTGTTTTAAGTATAGTATTCAACTCATATTAAATCTCTAACTTATTTGTAGAGGAGTTAATCACTAATAAGCATTAAATTAATTTCTAAATTAAATTTTTAAATTACTATCAAACGTTAAAATCTGTTTTTTTTTACCTAAATTGCTAAAACTATACCAACCCTCTTCTTCCTCCGTAAACTCTAAATACATCTCCTTTCTCTTTAGTCCCCCCTTTTTTCTTTTTCTTTTTCTCTTTTCACTCCTTCCCTTTCAACATATCATTTCCGATAAGTTTAACGATTAAATAGGTCAATGTCTGATACGTACACCCTTCTTCCTCAATATTAAGTATGATAGAAAGTTATATAAAAATAAACTCTCTCTAAACTCGACGCTGTCTCTTACATCACTCTTCGATACCTTCTCTGTTAAATTATATAAACTTAATACTACCCGTCAAAAATGTAAATTTTCATTTCATTTCTGTTTCACCGTTTGAAAGTGATGTCTGAATATCCAGAATACTTTAAAAGTTTTTCTGGTGAACTAAGCTATTGCAATGGAGCCTTAAAGTGGTCTGTTTTTTACATATATATATATATATATATATATATATATATATATATATATATATATATATATATATATAACTACAGTAAAATTAAAATTCCAAAGATTAAAACACTATTATTAAGAGAATATATATATATATATATATATATATATATATATATATATATATATATATATATATATATATATATATACATATATATACATATATATATATATACATATATATACATATATATACATATATTGTTAATGATTGCAATAGCCGTTTACAATTATCTAATAAAACATTGTATACGGCCATGCAGGCACGTTGGAGAGGCTCGGATTGAGGAATTGGAGAACCGAGTTCGAATTCCATTAGAAACCCTTACATTCAGTTACGTGCTAATACCCTTGGGAAATCATCTCCCCCACCTCCAGCTATGGCTAAATATCAGGGCAGCCCGGATTCTATAGCTTTGAATGGCAATTGATCTACTGCAGAAAGAATTGGCAACCTACCGCGGGAAAAATCTGCCTCGTTAGTTATTTATCGAAAGATACATGATCGCCTATGCCTGTATCCCACATGGCTCATAACTGACTGATACAGCCATATCAGGTTCAAACACTCTTTCTCGCCCGATCATCGAAGTTGAGCAATGTTGATACTGGTCGGCATGTAAGATGGATGACCAGTGCGGAATTCCTGATGTTGTAATCTTAGGTGTGCGGTTAGCTCAATGAATAACGGTTAAGAATGTTAAATCGGGAAATCAGGTTCGAATTCTAGCCTGGTTCGTTATAGCCACTTACCTGTAAGTAACCTTTAGAAAGGCATGAATCCACTTCTTTTCCTGTCTACTATAAGTTTATAGGATGACATTTATCGGAAAATCATTATCCCCAAAACGTAATTACAATCGGAAGATACGTTTCGGTTTAAAAAAAAAATAAAGTTTGATAACTGGAAAAAAAACAACAACAAAAATAACCAAAAAAAATCAAAATCTTTATAAAACAAACTTAATAATACCTTTATACTTATTTTGTACACAGGGGAAAAGAAGCAAGTAGCTTTCTCTTTCTAAATTCTTTAAAACCTTAAAGGACTGCCTTTATATTTTCACTACTCACTGGTCGAGATTTTATTAAACACACCCTCTTCTGTTTTATGTCTTTGAATATTAAAACCTGTGCTAACAGTTTGCAGCCGCATGAAAAATGTCAGTGACTTTAAAATCATTGCTTATACAATGATCTTTTATATTTTCCACATGGGTAAATCTTTCCGTTCAATTGACTCTTGTATTTGCCTTTTTAAAATTATTTTCTTGAACCCAACTGATCGTGATCGTCAAGCTGAAAACTGCAGAATCAAATCAAACTTTCAAAAGATAATTTCTGACCAATTGTCTACGTCAATGACTTGTTGTGACTGAGCTTAGCAATTACATTTTTTTCTGTTTTGGTCGTTGGTAATAGAAATTTGTATAGCTTCTAAAAAGTTATTTTGCAAAAACTGAGGCCTTTATTGATTAAATATATTGATTTTTCTATATCGTTTTGTATAGAACTATTGTGGAAACTATAACAAATTGGGTTTATCACTACGAAATTGATCAAAAATGCTATACCCAAAGTTTTTCTGAAAACGTATTAGCAAATATCAAAAATAAATAGAATCAGAATTGAACATCCACAGCAAGTCTAAGAACGCTATCTGAACAAATTAATCTGGGAAATATTAAGATATGATACTCACCGAAAAGTAAAACGAATATTGTATTCACTGTTTGTATTGTATTTTAGAAATCTCCTCGTGGCATGTTCTTTTCAGAATTTGGACGAGGTTCAGGAGAACGCTCAAGGTAACTTCTGACAGTCGCCTGTTGAGGGTCTGCAAGCAATTTAAAAAAAGAGAATAGATACTGAGATAGAGGTGTGACCTCCTGATGGCAGTAATTGCACAATGACTATCATGCTTGTTCCAATAGTAGGATATATTTTTCGTTAGGATTAAAATGATAGATAACATTGGGGAGCACAATATTCATTGAATTAGGGTTTGGCACTCGATTTTGACTAGGTTCTGAGTCCGAACATGAACCCTTGTTTTTTTCTGTATTCCATCAGGTTTGCACAATAGAGAATACCCTCGCTTTGTATAAAGAAACCTAAAATAGCGTATCTAACATATTTGGGCTTATTTTATTCTATGGCTTAAAATTCACATATGAAGGAATATAATGATATGAAACATTATACAAATATATATATATATGTATTTATTGTTCATACAAAAGATTTATTACTGCACGTAAAATTCTGTGCAATTACTTAAGGTGAAAATTTAAACCTATAGCTTTTTCTGGAGTGTATAGGTTGTGGAAATTCTCGCTTTATGATCCAACAAAAGTCAGCCATCATATGTACATCCCGTCTATCCTGATACCGTTCAACCATGATATTCAAGTCATGGTGGAATCGTTCACCTAGGTCATCGTTGACTTCATCAATTTTTTTTTTTTTACCAGGAAGTTAGGAAAAAGACTGTGCAGAAAATGCAAATTGATGCTCATATTGCATCCGAGGGCATAGTCGCTCTCCAATCGTCTCTGGAAAATTTCAGTGTAATTCTTTGCCCGTTTCCAAGAAAGTTCTTGACATGGTCTTTGACACACACACATGCACGCACACACACACACACACACACACACACACATACATAAAAATTTATATAAACGTAAATATATATATATATATATATATATATATATATATATATATATATATATATGATCGAAATAAAAGTGTAAAATTTAATATTACAAGACATATTAAAACAATATTAAATAATAAAAAAAAAAACTCAACCACAAGGGGTGGAAGCCACCGGTTTCGCTCCCGCTCGTCAGGCTTCCACGGGAGATTCAAAATTAAAACAGAAATGTACAACAAGAATAGGTGGAAAAAATATACACATATATACATATATATATTTGTATATATGCAAGAAGGAACTAGAGGCAGATGACAGCGAGTCCCAGCAAACACTCACGTTGTTTGCACAAAGAAGGCTTGCGGGACCCGATGTAAAATATATATATGTATATATGTATTTTTTACCTATTCTTGTTGTACATTTCTGTTTTAATTTTGAATTTTCCGAAACCGGTTGCTTACCCCCTTGTTGTTGAGTTATTTTTTTTTTTTATTTTAATATTGTTTCAATATGTCTTGTAATATTAAATTTTACACTTTTATTTCGATCATTAAATTTTGTACCTACAAAATATCTTTAAAAATATATATATATATATATATATATATATATATATATATATATATATATATGTATATGTATATGTATATATATATATAATATCAATGGATAAATTGTCGTTTAATTTACAAAAAAGGAAAGTAAAACTGACAACAAATTTTAACAGATATATTTACCAAAATTGCACAAAAATATCTTGAAATAATAACAGTATATTTATTAAAATAAAATTGCCATTGGATTTGAACACGGCCTCCAGGCGACTTCGCAATCTCCTGCATCTTTTCTGGACCATCTCCTTGTTTAAGTTGGTGAATGCTACCATCGTACTTGCCTTCAATTTATATTTGGTGCTACAACGGGTATTTTTGGTGTCTCTCTCAACTGCGCTCCACACATAATAATCAAGAGTGTTGCAGTCTGAGAAGTTAATTTGCCAGATATAAGAGCTGATGGGATAGCAGAAATCATCGGACATCCATGACTGGGTTCTCTTTATTTGTGTGGTATGGTGAAGAGTTCTGTTGCCAGACATAGCCATTTGCAGCAGCCACCCTCTTGACGCAGGACAGCCCTGTCTCTTCAAGTCTCTTAATGTAGGCATCTGTGTTGATCTTGAGGCTCTTTGGGAAGAATAATAGTTCTGGCGCGAATACCAAGCTGTACATCATGCCGCTAATATATTGCGTCATCGTCCTCTTTTTCTTGCAGACTTCACCCAAATGACTCAAATATAACGTGCAGTCGACAAAATGGAAAAAAAAAACGGCGAGCATGCGCGAAATAAAAATGTGCGACAATTTAGCCATCGCATCATCATTTTCTCTCTATCTCTCTCTATCTCTCACTCTCTCTCTCTAAAGAGTGAGTATGTAAATAAGAGAGCAAGAGAAATACTGATGTCTAAGTTTCATCGTATTTTAGCAATCGAGTTTTATTCCAAATTTTCAAGTAGACATCGTTTATTACCACCAGAAATCAGATGTTTATATATATATATATATATATATATATATATATATATATATATATATATATAAAGTGAGAGAGAGATAAGTCAGAATAAGTGTTTAGATATATTGAATGGGCTATGAAAGGATGAAAGGATACGATATAAACAAAAATATCCACACCCTTTTTCATGTTCTCACACCGACGTGCACATCAATGAGGAAAACACGCGCCTATTAAATAAGAAATATTGGTCAGAGAAAACAAAAGAAAATGACAAAGAATCGGGTCATGATATTCAAATAACTTGGGTCAGCTGAGGTTGGCATCATTAGACGTCAGTGGTGTTTTTTTGTTTTAACTTTATTCTTTTATTTTCCTTTTATTTTTATTTTTTATTTTTATTTTTTTTTGTGAACGTTCAATTGAATAACGCTGGGCGGCAATTCATAGTGAAGACATTCGAATTTTGAAAGTACCGACAATGTGGTCACCTTCATTCAATTCCGGAGGGCTATAGAAAAATTGCACAAAAGAAGAAAAACAAATAAGGTTATGTAAACCAAGCTATAAAAGTGGAAAAATGATAAAAATCGGCCACTTTACTGGTCACTATAAAAAAGAAATTCAATGTAGAAAAAAATCTATTGATAATGAACCATCGTAAATTTCAGTAGGTTTCATCAGAACAATGAAGAGACCAAGATTTACATTGTAAATTCTCATTGTACCCGGATAAACAATTCTACCTAAAATATCTCCTTTCACACACATGCACACATGTAAATCCACAGAAACAAATGCACACGTACATACATGCACAAAAACAAATGCACATACAAATATGCAGAGAAACAAATTCACACGCACACAAAGCACAGAAACATTGACAGTTATAAATGCACACATATGTATACATACACGTTCACATAATCAGGAACACACACATGTACAGAACTAATGCGCACAAACACATACCCAGAAAAAATACACATACATACGCATGTACATGAACAGAGACAGATGCTCGCATACATATATACAGAAACAAAGGTACACACACACACACATTCACAGGGACCCCTGCACACACCCGCTTACATACACAAATACATTCACTGAAACAAATACACACCCATGTAAAGGAACAAATACCCATGCACATACACACATTCATTAATGCATTCCCATACACATAAACTTCAATCGAAATTGCATGTTTAAACTGCAGTTACACAGCAGGATTTATTGTAATGTGACGCGTCACGTCCGGACATGAAGGACCATGGCTCTTCTAATCTTGTACTTTGTGGCCCTTAGTTGTTTTCCTATTTTTTGTTAAGGCTATCCATTGAATAAATCTCCTCAGGTAGGTAACACACGGTTTTCCCTATTTCTTTTGCGCTTAATATGTGTAAGTTAAATTCGCCGAGACAACTTTAATAATGTGTCCAAAGAATTTCAGCTTCTTCTTCCGGTTTTTCTATAAGACTTCCTTTTTGTCTATATTTCTGAGATGAGTTATTATGCACACTATTTATATTATTCGGACTATTGTTCCCATCTTTGTTGCCATATTTATCACAACGTTTCGGCCATTGTACGCTCCGAACTTCTTCAGGTGTTTGGAATATCGAATCGAACCCTTTATTTCACTGATTGGGTTAGACTGTTCTAGTTCCACGGAGTCTAATGGATTTCAGTTATCAGTTATTTCCTGTTAATTACCCACACAGCCTTAATCAGATATTGAACTCAAACTCTTTTGGGTCCTGTCACTGAATCTAACTAACACCTTCATCCACTGTGCCATGTGTCCTTAAGGTCATTAGTGTATGAAGCTCTGGGTATTATAAACGTAATGTCCTCAGCAGCCATTTTTACCAGTGCCCAAATGGTTGCTGAAGACATTAGGTTTATAATACCCAGAAATTCATATAAAGGGTTTTTAGTTCGACATTCCAACCATATGAAGAATGCCGGAGCGTACAACGGCCGAAACATTGTGATAATGATGGCAAAAAAGATGAGGACAATAGTCCGAATAATGTAAATATTGGATATCTTTTTTTGCTTACGCGTTTCGACTATGGAATTATATCAGCATCATTCTGTATAACGACATTTCTATTGCCTCTAGTTTTCTTCATATCCTTGCAATGGATTGTTCGACATTCACTTCCATACATAAGAGGATGGATGTCACATTGTAATAAAGCACTCTTTTTGTGCTTGTAACGAGCAGTTTGTTTGGCTTTTGGAAGGCTTCTTTTTCTACTGCACTGCTTGTCTGTATTTCGGTGTGGTTTTTCCATCCACTGTTAAAGCAATTCAAAAGATAATTAAAATTCTGTACTTTATTATTTAGTGCAATTTTCTAAACGTAGCTGAGATGTGACACAAAGCCAAAAGTAATGAGCATCCAGAGTGGACAAGAACCCACTACTCGCTCATAAACATTCGAAAGAGAAAAGCTTGCAAATCATTACAGCATGTCGATGTGCCCCTGTAAATACTTTATGTTAATATATCCAATTTCTAACTCGCATTTCCTCTTGATAGTAACCATCACTTTTGTCTTCATGCAGCTGGCTGTTCGCCCTTTCATATTATTACGCCACATGATAATAACTCTTGTTAATGTCGCCTGATCCTTTCGGATAAACTCGATGTAGAAGTTGAATAAATCTGGAAAATAACAACATGCTCGATAATATCATATATTCTACTTTTGTGTAAATTCATTTTCTATCCCTATGCAAGTGGTTTGCTTCCAGTATCAGTTCTGGGTTATCCATACATCCTTTCCAAGTAGATCGAGTTTTCCTAGCAGGTCAGTGAAATCTTTGTGCCGTACTTTGTCAAATGATGATAGAAATTATTTTTATAAGTTATATTTAGCAATTTCTACAGCAAGATTATGCGAGCAATCAGAGATTTTAGTGCTGCACTTAAATTCGGGAACTCGACAAATAAATAGAAAAATTCGTCAGAATGAATATGGTTTAAATTATTAATAGAAAATTTGCAGGGAATATTTGTAACAACTCGGTGTTAGAACTGAATGCATGTTGTCCGGTGAGAACCATTACCGTAGCAGATATATATTTGTATTTCGTCAAGGATATATATATATATATATATATATATATATATATATATATATATATATATATATCACTTTTGTGATGTCAACTAAAACTAGTTGCCACTTTTTGATGCCAACGAATACTCGTTGTCACTTTTGTAATGCGCTTTGTAGTAAAGACTTTGTAATCACAGATACAACTATATACGCTGTTGAATAATGCTGGTCAGAGACCTTCGAATATCACTCGCACTAATAGTATTTGTTCGATAATACTCTCTCGAATGGTAATGCGTCTAGCGATCCGAATGGAGAAATAGCATAGTGAATATAGTAGATAATAATGGTTCGTATAGTAATAGAGGATAGAGTAGAAATGATGATCGTGATATTAACAGAGGACAGACTAGAAATGCAGATCCGAATAGTAATAGAGGATATATATAGAAATAACCATCATTAGATCTTAGCTACATTTATGCTTTTCCTCTATGGTTACGTGGTCTACTTACTTCAATAATAGGATAGCCTCTGTTTGTTCACTGGCGATCTATGCACAAATTCAAATGTCGGCAGCCACACTTTATGCCTATATAGCAATCACAAACAGCAGAATTGAAGTGGCAGTTATAATCAATGCGTCGACCGTAGATTTATAAATGAAGAAGATAGGTTCTGGCAAGAAGAATTCTCTCGCACCAAATATTGAAAAAAAATTCATGGCAACAGACTTAGCAATTGATCCAGTAATATCATCATTCATTATGTAAATGCTAAACGTAAAGCCGAGAAGGTGCAATTAGTTTCTTTCTTGGAGGTTAGAAGAAAGGTTTCTCAAACATTACTAAGAGAGAACAGTTTGGTTTTACATGCGTTAAAATTAACAAGCCATTTATTGAACAAGTTAACAACAGCTTCAAAGTCAGTTTACGAGATCAGCTCCCAATTTGATTTTATTGAACCTATCTTAATTACTATTAAGCGAGTAGTATATAGTTGTGCCGTAAGTGGGTAATCCTTATTGGGAAATTATGAATATTGGTGAAGATAAGAAATAAAATTGATCCATGTATAGAGCCAGTAGAGGTGACATCCACATTAATGCAAAAAAGTATAGCGGAGTAGCTGAGGTCATCTTTTCTTATGGGGTTTGATTTAAATATTGGTTAAGATGAAAGAAAGGTCCAGCGAAAAAAAATAAACGTTTAAACTTGCAAAAAAATCTCGCATGCTAAACCCTGTTAAACGCCTTTCTGATATCTAAAAACAACAGCCGGGGTTGCATTATTCTTTTGTAAAGCTTGACAAGTTCTTTCAACCTGAAACGTCGCTCAATCCGCAATTGAATAAGAGAAGCAAAAGCCACTTTGCTTGTCCGAATGAAGTCACTGCGAGGTCAGATGCTAAACGAATTCTTAGTTTATTATATTAGGTTGGTGCAAAGATAATGACGTAATAATGTCGTTCTTTGAGGTATTTTTTAACGTCAAAAAACGACATTATTGCGTCATTATTTTTGCACCAACCTAATAGCTTATAATACTTTGCTAAAACTTGGTAGAGCACTAACAGTTCGAAGGAACTGATTATTCCCTAGTGTTCTGAAAAACGGGCCTGCAGAAAAGGATTTCCAACAAATTGGAAAAGAAAAAAAAACAGTAAGGGATTTATAGATGATCTTAGAAAGAAGAATGCTAATTCAGTAGCAACTTTAACAATTAAGGGGATACAATCGATCAACATCTTTGTGGGTATCACGCTTGGAGATTATAGGAGAAAACATTGAATTGTATACACGTCACCCAGATATATGCATATTATACGGTAGAGACTCAGTTCTAAGGTGAGAGTTATGCAAACGTATTTCTGGGAATTCGTAAGTGTAATAGTAAGATTATTGACAAGACTGGAATTTGCTTTATCAGTAGAAATTAACAATATTTAAAATCGATTGAAAAGAGCCGGGATCAAGGACTTAACTTTATTTGTTGCACTCTTAATGAGCCGCCAGACATGAGACTTTGAGGCTGTAGGTTGCCTCACTCTATCAGCAAAGACTAATCGTCATTGAAAAACAAAGAGGCGAATCTCGTAATCACATCTAACACGTCAAAAAATGACGCCAAATGAATCCGGATTTGTTCTCTACAAAAAGAAAGAGATCTGAATTGGATGTTCGAGCATACTAGACGAATGAAAGGAAATATATGCAGGCCTTATAGCATTGACAAGAGGACAGATATTCAATGCACAACAATTGTGAGGAGAAGAGGTAAGTAGCAAATCGAATAAAGTGGGTTGCTGATGAGAATTATTAGAGAAAAGAGTTTGGAAATCGATTGTTTGCCTGAGCAACTGAAGAATTCTAATTATGAGTATCGAATCATTCGCATGATTAAAGCATTGAAAAGATGAGCTTTAACATAACCAGACAGAAAGACGTCCGAAGTTGAGAGAGAGAGAGAGAGAGAGACATAAATTTTTGTGTTGTCAGGTATTTTGTCGAACATACTGCAGTCCTGAAAAGAGAAGCGATAAAAAAAATGTAGCTAACAGAGTGTAAAAATGAAAGAATCAAATGGGGATGCACAAGCGTCCTTTTTGCAAAGTGGGAGATATTCTGGAACTTAGAATCCAATGGAAAATTTAGAGTAGTATAAATAATTAGGAGAGCTAAATTATATAACCAAAGCTATGACTAAATTAAATATAGGAAACATAGTATTATGTCTTGAGAAATATCAGTAGAACAAATCCCCACTCTTAGGACTAATCTTTTTAACGATCTCAGCACGTGCGACCAACTCGTAAATCTCATGATATAATGAAATGAAATAAAAATAACCCCAAATCGTTGGTATCGTACGATTTACGAAAACTTTCATCGCTATAATTTCTTCTTCAAATAAATGAAAATAGATAGAAAGAATATTAAATCGAAAAATATTTTTTCTCTTTCCATTGGTTACTGTATACAAATCATTGTACAGAATATATTGATTTTGAAAATGAAATTTAGATGTGACACGGTGCCGAAAGTACTGAGCGACCAAAACCTAATTAAAAATATATAGAGCCGATATTAGAATTTGCTTATTACGTGTAAAAATCACCAATACTGGTTTATAAACATTAAGAAATGAATCAAATGCTCGAAACGAGCAAAATGTGACATTAAAATATTTGCTTGATCGAAATCATTACATGTACATTATTCCTGAAATAGCATTAAGTTACTTTTCACTTAGCGACATGCTCGTTGAACATGAAGGTCCTCGGAACGGGGTTGTACTTAAGTGAGGAGCGGCTGAATAATATATGCAAATGAGAAAACTTAATACCATAAAATATACAATAAATATAATGTATTTTTCTTTAATCCTCAAATACATGTACACGAAAAACATTTTCACTCACATTGCCATTCACAGAAGCTCAATATGAAATTTATGCAGTATTCAGAAAAGAAATGTTGAAATACGAGTAATACAAAAACAGTGCATGTTTTGTAAGCATTGCGTAGATCATTGGGAATAACAATCATTTTCCGAATTTTCTGATCTGTGGAGTTCATAAGAGTCGTTTAACTATCTCTGGGTGGGACTTTGAGTCCATAACATAGTGTATTAGAGGTTTTCTTTATGTCTGTGTGCCATAATGGGCTTGCTATGGTAGATGAGGAACAAAAATAATTCATTCGACTTTGGCGCCTAATATTGGCAACAATGATTTCCGCATCATGTATTAAATTTAGAAAATGAAATGACATTTTCTAATTACTGCGTATTAAAATCTCAAAATACATTATTTCTAAATTTGCTTGTTTTTAGATGAAATATTTTAAATCAAATAACACACACAGACACACACATACATACATACATACATATATATATATATATATATATATATATATATATATAGAGAGAGAGAGAGAGAGAGTTCTAAAATGTAAGCTGTTATAAAAAGGACGTTTGATATAATTGTTAGGGCCATCGCAAAACAGATAAAGCCATAGATATTAAATACAAATCACTGGTAAAGTTTTAACTTAGGAAACAATTATGAAAGAATCAATTCTTCTCTTTCTCTGTATATATATATATATATATATATATATATATATATATATATATATATATATATATATATATATATATATATATATATATATATATATATACACACATATATTACTGATCAAATTTAGGACTACCCTGAATAGTATTTCTATAACATAGAAAAAGGCTAATTTTGCATATTTGGATGAACATATACAGGTATTGTTAATATATGCAACCGCTTATAAATAAGTCAAAAATATTTTCCTACAAACATTACAAATTTATTTGGATAAGCTTTGGAATTTTTTTTCTTAAAAGATGATATCTTTTTCTGAAGTTTATGGCATAATTTTACAAATATTATCAACTGTATTGCTTGAAATAGTTTCAGTTCCACGTAGATTAAATTGTCATTGAATTTAATTTTCAGAAAATGTTAAAATAGTGAAAAGTAAAGAAATTAGTATTGAAAAAAGAGCCCGTGTAGAAATTCTTTCTATAGAATGGTATTTCGAACATCAGATAGCCAGAAAATTACAGATACAAAAAATGGGGTGCATTATTGCCGGCGTCGACATGCAAAAACCAGAGCAAATGTTGAAAAGATCTGGCAGGCCCAGTGTAACATGAATTGCGGGTGATAGACACTTGTTCATGTCTAGCAAAAGGAAAAGTAGAAAAAGAGCTCCCCACCTGACCGCTTAGATCAATTCTACACATCAACATCCAATTCTTGTCATTACTGTTGAGAGAACAATTGTTTCTATCGCGCTTAAATGATTTATATCAGTTAAGCAACCTCTTTTAATAAAGGACATATTTTGAAAAGACTAAAATAAGACCCCAGACCAAGGATTGGACTTGAGAAGATTGGAAAAAAAGTGACTATTGACTGATGACCTCAAATTGGAAGTAAACGAAGAGTTTTTGACAGACGAACTTCTTCCGAATGAATGAGTGAAAATTGTATTGTTTCCTGTTAAACATATTTTTGGTGCAGTAATAGTTTGGGGATGTTTTGGAAGTGGGTTTGCTGAAGAATTTATTTAAATTAATGGCATTATGAGAAAGAAAGTGTGAAGCAATTTCTTGTGGCTTCCGCATTATTTAGCGAAATTTCCTTTTGCAGCAAGAGAATTATACAATACACAGCTTAAAACTGTACAAATTATCTAAAATCATAGAAATGTATGGAATTTTACAAAGTGTGATTTGCCTGCGTCAGTCTGCAGATCTTCCACCAATTACAATAATCTGGGTCGAAATTGATAGTGTAGTTAGGAGGGAACAACCTAAGAATAAGCAAAGTGTAGTTTTTACATTTACACAATGCTTGGTAATCACTTCTACCAAAATAATTTACGAATAACTAGAAAAGATATTCAGAATTTGTTTTGAAATAATAAATGCTCGTTGTGGATTCTTTGATTAAAAAATATCTTTAACTGAATATATAATTATTTTATACTCATCTTGATTTAAATCATTGCATAAGTGCATGGAAATTTTAAAACAATATTTCTGTGTGGTCCGAAATATTTGGCCGGTAGTGTATATATATATATATATATATATATATATATATATATATATATATATATATATATATATATATGCATAAAAATGTGAGAAATAACAAATGTTGTAAAATTCCACTGTTTGTAGAATTTAATTTTCAAAAGATTGCACAATACAAATTAAAGAAATATATAATATATATATATATATATATATATATATATATATATATAGTGAATATTGAAGTCAACAGTCAGAAACGACAGGGTGTTTCATGCTAGACGTAATCGTCAGGCGGCCTGGGTGTTGATTTCAATGTACACTTTTTATATTTATATTTACATACGCTCTATCTTTCTTATTGAGCACTTTATCCCATAAATACAGCACACGTTAAAACTATATATATATATATATATATATATATATATATATATATATATATATATATATATATATATATATATATATATAGTGAGAGACAGAGAAAAAGAGAGAAATAAATAATGTAGATAGAGAGAGAGTGGGGATAGTGAATCCTAGTGACACCATCTGAGCTATATTACTATTTCTTTAACGCCAGCATAGTAAACGAACTGCTATGCAGCACCGTCTGGAGGACTGCGCATAATCTGTGGTGACAATCATTTAAACAAGGCTAGAAAGTTTGAACACTGGCCGACAGTGTTTTCAAAGCTTGCGACAACTTCTGATATAGATATCAAGCACTTCTCAAATTGCTAAAACCGTGACATTGTCTTCGAATATTTCACCTCTTTACTAAATCAGTACTACAGGGTGATATTATCAACGAAATGTCTTCTTGCAAAATCCATCATGGTGAGATTCGAAATCATATCTCATAGCCATAGTCTCTCCTATCACGGGTAACATGATTCATTGTAGATTCTTTGTTCCTTAAAGTCTACGTTATTTTCTAGTCTTGCTATATTTTCTTTTCTGAATTTCCTGATATTTTTGTGGAATTTGGAATTTTTGGTCTATTCTATATGTTTTGTGAGAGTTTGGAATTATATTCAGTTCTTGCTAATGATATATTGTTTGAGTATTTTTTCTATTCACTAAATCCTGTTTCTTTGGGATCGCATAGTTTCTTATATTACGTTGCCTAAGAATCATCATATAGTTAACTTATCAAAATAAAACTCATTTCATTTATTAGCAAATGCACAGGGCCACGCGAAACGTGAAATTTAACACACAAAGCTGTCTTTAATTCTTAAAAGTATTACTCATTTTCTTATTGTATACTCATCAAATCTTTGCTCTCATTAAATGTCCGACAAGATTCGATGAATATACGTAGATGTAATTTTTATGATTGGCGAAAATCACTGACGCATTTCTACTTCGTATGCCTTTAAAGGTTAGACATTATTTTGCCAGACTACTCTATGTTACTAGATAAAATCTTTGTTGGTGAAATTTATTAAACTCTAATGTCTTATCTCGACGCTTACAAGGTAACTGAAACAAATATTTTCTTTGTGACACACGTATATTAGTTTTACTCGGCACAAACTGTTAGAAATACGGTGAAGCTATGTAGAAGGTTAGTTAACCACATTACGAAAGAGACAGTGTGCACAGATTATAAGATCATAGACAGAAGTTCTACGTTTTTTTCTCCATTAAACTTTATCTTTTGGACAAAGCCACTCTCATCTTAAAATAAGTAAGGTTCTTTATACCTCTACTTATGCCCTTTCCCGCTTTTTTAAGATCAGCGGAAGGGTTTTACATTTATACTTATCTGATTCATATCTGATCTGAGGGTATGTGTAATTTCTGCTTGGCAACGTTTGTACAACCCGACGAAAGTCTTTCTTAATATCCTTAACTAGAGACATTCGTAAGTCATTTGGTTTCCATATATGTTCTGTATTTGAATGCATAATGTAGTAGACAAAGTTTTGTTTCAGTGTATTCTGAGGAGAACTGTCGTTCTAAAGTCTACGTTTGAGCAACACTTTGAAATATCGTTATGAGAGGTCTCCAAAATCAGGTTATAAGCAATGAAATTATTTTTTTTAATTAGTATTTATTTGGAAATAATAGCATGAAAAGATGTAAAAAAATATAGTTTAGAAATCGAATGTTAATACATTCTTTTCTAATATGTCGCTTTTTGGTTTTCAAATATGGCTATTGCTTATACTGTATTAATTCTGTAAAATAGAAAAATATCATATTTATATTCTTTGTCATAGTGAGTTTTAATTTTGACTACATTGAGCAAAGAATGTTGTGTGAATTACAGAAAAGTTATCAATGGACAAAGAAATAAATACTTCTAACGACTTCCTGTATAAGTAGAAACAGGCACTTCATCAATATGCACGGCCGTAGAATTCATTTATAAAAAAAATATGAAGAATGGCTTTTGAGCGATAATTAAGAATAGTTAAAAAAAAAAGTAGTCAAAGCTTGAAAAGAAAAATGGTAAGGAAAGAAAGGAATATTTTTCTGAGCCGGAGTCTTTTATTCAAATACAACTTTCTGGTTGAAATTTTTATTTAATCTTTATTCCAGATTAATACAAAAAGGAAAACATATCTGTGAATATTCTATTGTATGTGAGGTTGATCGGTCATGATACAATCTTACTGCTTTTAGAAGATGTTACTAAGTGCAAACGAAGAAATGCCAACTGATGAAAAACAATGGCAGAGAATAAAGGAAGGAAGAAAGTGCAAGAAAGGAAGACCTCGACAGAGGAATCTGCGAGAAAAGAGTCGACGGAGAAAGACGAGTGAAGTTGAGAAACTAACAACAAAAGAAAAAAACTTATCAAGAATATCAGTACACTTCGGAAGGAAAAGAGAACATGCGACCGCGGCCTCTTCGAATATGCTGAGCGGAATTATGCCTAATATTCTCAAAGAATTGTTCATGTAAGAGGAAAAGGACATGAAACACATTCATATATATATATATATATATATATATATATATATATATATATATATATATATATATATAGCTTAATCCTTTTGAAATTTTGCGAAGTGGGTTGGAACGAGAACTTTTAACCACTCTTTCTCGTCTGTTTATGCCAATGTATAATTTACATAAAATAGAAATCCAAAAGTACCTCATCATAATAGCTATTTCAACTAACATGTAATATGTTGGCATTTTAAACTCACAAGTGTGAGAAAACGGAAAAAAAGATAAAAGAAAACGGAAAGAGAGAAAAAAAGAAAAGAAAGGAAGCAGCAGTCTGCCTAATGATTCCTTTTTTCTTCTTGCCTTTTTTTCTTTTTCATCTTCTTTTTTTAAATGTTTAACTTGTTTTCTTGTGGATCAGTTTTAATATCTTATATCATTAGGATTCGCTTGGATTATGTACCAACGGATTATTACACACACATATTTATATAGATAGATATAAAACACACATATCTATATATCTATATATCTATATCTATATCTACATATATATATATATATATATATATATATATATATATATATATATATATATATATATATATATATATATATATATAATTTTGGGTATCAATTTCTCTCTTATACAACTTTATTAAAAACCACAGAAAAGTTTCTGCGATTAAGTTTATTTTTATTTTTTTGTGTTCTTAGAGTATTTTCCTTTTCT
This sequence comes from Acanthosepion pharaonis, assembly GCA_903632075.3. NCBI lineage: Eukaryota > Metazoa > Mollusca > Cephalopoda > Sepiida > Sepiidae > Acanthosepion > Acanthosepion pharaonis. The sequence continues at coordinate 221,254 of CAHIKZ030000880.1, forward strand.
GGGCAAAAATAAATATACACGTTCAACCACTTCACAATAACTGAGAAAACAGCCAAACTATGACAAGTTAAAACCAATACATTATTTTATTTTTCTAAACAGATTTTATGTAAGGGCCGATGAATTTTTTCTTACTAACATTTCAAAATACCACCACATGATCAGATATTTTATGGGGTTCATGGATAGGCTGAAAATATATCAGTATCTATCCACTCATATATACATACATTGTTGCATACTTATCTAAACACACAGATTATGTATGCAAAGTAGTAAAATATAGATATATATTTATAAAACAAAAAGTTATATATAAATTATTTATCGTGTATAAGGACACCGATTTATGTACAAAATTATACATAAAGAGGAACATATCTCTTTATAGATTGTTTTGCAGGAGAATAATTTTACGTTTAACGTTTGCAGCTTAGATTAATTAAAGGGGTTATCAAAATATATTTCCTTGATCTTTATATTGAATATTGTTTACTATGGAAGGCACAGTGTCAAATATACAAGGAAGTAGATTGTGTTGCGTCAGGTTTCTAGTTTGTAAAATTTATGCCCGATTTGAAAATTTGCACAAACCAATATTGTCGGTTGTTGTAAGTGTGAACAAACTCAATTGTGTGAACATGGAAATTAAAGATTCATGGTGAATTTTGTTTCACCCTCTAAGTGATCATCAGGTGGTATCATGGGGTGTTAATTTTTATAGGTACAATATGAGGGAGTGTTATTAACAGAAATATACCGATAGATAGAGAAGAACATACTTTATATATATATATATATATATATATATATATATATATATATATATTCTTCTATGTGACATCTCCCTTCATGACGTTAGCAATCATGGTTCTCCACAATATTCTCTATAGTAAATATTTTCTTTTTTGCTATCTCTCCGAAACACTAATTAGTAGAATTTTCAGGTTTTTGCTCTGTCCATCTTGTCTTCAGATTTCAAGGTGTCTTCCTACAACATATGTCCTGGAAATTTTAACTGTAATATTTTATTAATTGCTTCCATTTTTTTTCTAATGTATCGACGTTGCCCTCATGATCCGTCCATGGTATTCTCCGCATCTTTCTGTAGAACTACATTACTGTTGTTTCAATTCTCTTTTACATCTGTGAGGAGATTGACCAGCATTCAATGGCTTATAGAAGGACTGATATTACAAAACACTTTAGTATTCATCATTATAAATAGTTAAATAGAAGACCTAAATTAAAGAAATAATATCATAATATATACGAGGTCTGCCTGATTATGTAACGAGACTTGTGTCAAAATAAATTATTCCAATGAAAAAAAAAAAAAAAAAAAAAATACATGGTTTCCCCTTCAAATAAACCCGCTCGTGTCTAATGCACTTTCCAAACTTACTCTGCGTCTCTTCCATGAATGCTGGAAGGATTCTTCTTGGACGTCCTTCAGCTCGTCGTTACGGGCTTCTTGATGCCCTCTACAACTTCAAAACAGGTCCCCTTGACGGCCCCATTGAGGTTGGGGAAAAGATAAAAGTGACACGGAGAAAGATCAAATGAATAGGTTGTTTCTTCCAGTACGGTGATGTTATTCTCAGCCAGGAAATTTCGGATTCCTAGGTGCAATGTTGTAGTGAAGCAGCAACGATTTGTCCTAACACAAAAGCCTGTAAAAATAAAATGACTGCAGAAAGCTAAGATTACAGTTATATACTCCGAAGATATCTACAACACAACCATAGTTCACAGAGCACATCCAGTCCCATAACTTTCAGTCATTCCTTTTTCGTGTGTGTATTTGTATGTGTGTGATATCCAGCATTCTATTTATATTGTAAGCATTTATAAAGATTAAATACCTCTTATTATACTGAAAATAATGTGTTACCTCTTTTTATATTTCCGCACATATCTAACGGATGTCAACTGTCAGCGCATTTTCCAGTCATCTCGCTCGAATAAGTTCCTGAACATTCGTCTTTAATACCTACTTTGCAATTATTAGGTTCGCTTGCTTCCGCCTCTATTTTAATGATAGCCTCGCATTTCTCAGAACACGTGATAGTTTTCGTACAATGGCAAATTCATCCAGTTTCTCTCTCAAGAGTGTCGGAACTCGGCAAGTACAAAAGAGCTGAACAATAGTTTAATTTGTTCCAATGAAAATTATATACATGAATCGATGTTCACTGATAAGTACATATTCTTTTACACACACTTCTAACACAAAAGGCTATATCTCTCCAATTATTTGGAGTGAATATACAACAAAGTGAGTTTCGATTTTACTGTGTATCTGAGATTCCACCTTCTGTCCATACACTGATCCAATATTAGTGTGAAATTGTTAGAAAGGTGGCTATTAGATAAGTCCCACTTGTAACATAAATAGATGGTTTTAAATCCGATTTTAAAGTATGTTTCCATTGATTTAAGTTATTCTGCAATTGTACGCTTCCTTTTAATCTTTTACTATTTGCTAAGCCAACATAGTTCGTTTTAACTTCCTTTCATTTGTAGTTATAAACAGTGTTTTTCGCTTACTATCTCGCATTTACCTTGTTCTGGATTCATTTATAGAAGTTAGGTAGGTTAAGCAGTGTTTCCCATTGCGCAACAAGTCTACAACATGTTCGGTGAATCTCAAATCCCTAACACCTTTATCATTGTTATATATCACAGAAATTCCAGCTTTCTCCTTCTGACAAAGTTTCTGTAATGTTTCCTTGTTACCCATATTTCTTAATAGTTCTTCCCTTCTGACATATTTGACTCGTTCTTTACTCAGAATCCTTCTATACATTAAAATCTCTGTTTTCTCAAGTCTTCTTTTCTGTTGAATTATAATTTTGGGATTAACTGTCTCCATTGAGGAAACTTTCGAAATTCATTGTGTTACTGCTGGTTGAAATGAATAAAATGTTCATCTTAAATCTGTTTTTGCCCTCTGATTGAAAGCTTGGTCGTTTTCAGGAACTCTTAATTGCTGTTATTCCCAGGTCTAAACTGATCCAATTTGGTAGCACCTGTTAGACTCCCATTTAGGTGTAAATATTTAATCTTCATAATGAGGTCATACAGTATGAAAATATAAAAAAATATATTTTTATAGTGAAAAAACAAGCCATAAAGTTTTTAAAAAAATACTTACGTGCATTACATTTTTGTAAACCAAAGTAAAATTTTTCAGCAAAACATCTTAACGAAATGTTTTAACGTTCTCAATAAAATTAAATTTCGGCATTAAATAACCCATAAGGAGTTGATATGTCACTACACAAACAAAGACCCCAAACCGTTTTTCAAGAAAATATACTCCTCAATTCCAGTAACCTTTATCACCCCTTTAATTGTTTGTTGGTGTTACCTTCCTAACGTTCTGTTTTAGGCAGTGCGTAAAGTCAAATTCCTTATAATGTCATCATTTTTCCTTCTAGTCATATGTGCTGTAACTTTTGCTGATTTTGAAAATCGTTTAGCAATTATTCCTATATAGGAAGATTGATACGACAAATCGTTTCATCACTTAATTTGTGCCTAAGAAAATATTACTTATTCCTAATAATTTGTTAAATTTAGGAAAGCTTCTCTCCAACTTCGGTTTTCTCTGTAATATGTTTCAAATTATGACATTACAGATCACAGGGAATTAAATTGTCGGACTATCTTTAATTTTAGCTTTCCAAATTGTAGCTTGCTTTTTAAAGACCATACATTGATTCTTAGCAACCGGACATTCTGTTTCTCATCATCGATTTTTAGTCCTTTCGGTAATATGTGGAGAGAATATCACAAAGACTGTTAAAGAAATATATTTAACATTTAATTGCTAATGTATCTATACTCAGTGTTTGCCTATGAAATATAGGGTGATATTTTGATCATTTTGAGTAAAGAAAAATATTATATGCATATCTTAATCTATGATAGTCTATTCTTAAGTCTTCAAACAGGTGTGCACTTATATACACATACATACTGCCTTAAAATTGTGTGTATGGTTTTCGGCTATATGATTAAAATCTGTGCTAGTTATGGATTTTTAACCTAAAAGCAGGCAGCAATTATCAATCTGTTGTGCTCCTCATTTTATTTTTATACGTTTATTCGCTCAATGGCCAAAGCTTGGCGTTATTCAAGTTACGTAAAGAGGCGCACTGTAAGTGCGTAATAGGATGAAGTGAGAAGTTCATATTATGAGAATATGTAGGATTGTTAACTGGTGAATGCAAATTTGAAGAGCTTAAATAATAGTAACCGGGGAAGCATACCCTAGGAAGTCTCACCCATAGTTCATCAGAAGAATCTCTCTATGTGTATTCTTCTGGGTATCATGAGAAACTAAATCTGGTAGCAATGCCTCTGATCGGGAGATTTTGATTAGCGTGGAAGCACATCTTAATTGTTGCTTTTCCCTAGCTCTCATTGACCGGGGGTGGTAGCATCTCATACGGTCAAATCTATCGCAAAATAGTGAACCTCAATCAAAAATCAGTACAATTTCATAATCAAATGACCAACAATATATTTTTATATCAAAATTACAATCAATGAAACACTAAAAATTTATAAAAAAATAAATTTTGATAATAAAATTTACAACAATACATTCATGACTTACAAAATATATATTTAAAAACTATATACTTTTACTCTAAAAGTATAACATTATGTACAGCAAAAGATATGTAGTTGAATGCATAAAATTATGTACAAAATATTTAGATTTTGGCATTAAATAACACTGAGCGGTTGATATGCAGCCAAACAAAATAAAGCTAGCCAAACTACATGCAAACTTTCATGATATTAAAGAACATAAAAAAACATTATCATGACAGTAGTCATTCATGTCATTTCTACTAAAGAAATCCTAGGAAATATGACTTTCTACAGAATTTATTTTTATTGATATTGAGCAATACATTACTGTCACATTAAATTTACTCAGGTATGTATAGTAAAAAATAATTCATAATATTTATACTTGTATTATAAAAATAATTAGAATTATAATTTTCTCACAGAATATTCAGTCCAGTATGTTTTATATCAAATGCAACGACGTTGGTAAGAAACTGCAATAAACAGAAAATCTGGCAGTAAGAAGTTAGTGAGCTTGGAGTTTTTAGGAACGTGGAACAACCTTTTAGTAACTGTTGTTCTAAGATCCACCCTGACCTGTGGTGGTATCACCGGTTATCGTACCAGCTATTTGAAAATAGCGAACACCTAAACAAAAAGTAAACACTACGAAAGTATACAAATAATATCAATATTTTTATATAGTAAAATTAGCAACAATACATATTTATAATAAAATGACCAGCAATACATTGTATATTAGAATTAACAACATCACATTTTATAGGAAAATGTCTAACAATACATTTTATCTGTAATTGAAGATATACAATGCGTTCAAGATATATTTAGTTGTAGCCATAAAATTGTGTTCAATATATGTAGATTTAGGTATTAAATAATCCATAGAGGTTGATACGGCAATAAGCAAAATCAACCAATATAAAAGAATTCTTTTATGACATTAATCCATATAATTAATATCCTACAACTTCTTAAAGAAATTAAACTGTATTTCAAAACATAACTTCAAAAAGATACAACATAAAATACACATATCACCGCATCTCGTAAATATTTGCACACAAATATGTATATGCAAAAAGGCTGAGTCTCTTTCTCAATGCATTCAACTGTAAAAGCAGAATAGCATATCATATTTTTATTACTTCAAGGAAAATTTGATTTCGCCATTAAATGACCCATAACTAGTTGATATGCCGTTAAAAAAATCCATCCAATCCAATAAACAGAAAAAATATAAAACATTAAATCTCCATGTAATGACTCGGTATTTTAAGTTCAGTAATTATTTTTTATAGAGTTTGCTCCAGGCGAGCATTAAAGGCATTAAGGCACAAAGGGTTTCGGGGTGTCGAAGAATTAGAAACAAAAACATTACTAAGAAGCTAGAACAAAAGGACATTAATCTGGTGCAGTAGATAGCGATTGACGTACCATACACTTTTTGAAGCTCAAACATTGCTGGAAAGCATGGAGATAGAATGCAGTTCCACAATCGAGAAATGCGAGTAAAGAAACTCTTAGCATAGTATTTACGGATACATCTAGCAAGCTCAAATGTAAGTTGATGAGACCCTGTCTCGAGTCTATTACTGCACTTGATTTTTAAACATTCTATGTACCATAGCGACGAGCCAGTATTTACTCATCCTCCCCACAAGGCAGGATGTGTTACAAGGCCGGTTTTTATATGGGTCAGTTCCGAGTCCGTAGGCTCAGGCAAAATATTCTTTGTAGACCCCGCGTACACGGGATCCGGTTGGTCTACCAGACCAGACAAGACTGTCCGTAGGCATGGCCTTGTCCGGTTCCGCACTGCCCGAAAGCAGAGATTTTATTAGAGAGTTCTCACGGAAGACGTACCATAGCGAATTGCTCATCCGAACACTTACTATGAAAGTATTTTTTAGAAAAGGCACAGTGGGGGGGGACCGCATGGCAGTGGATTGTGACCGACGCTGACACGCTAGACCAGAATTAATAATATTGCTGATTCTTCTTTGGATTTATCAAGGAGCTATCTTATAAGCGTCCAACAAAAGGATATTCTATCAGGACTTCTCTTTTGTATTGTAATCGTTTCAGTTATACACGAAACATATTCCACTAAATAATCAGTATTTTTAGTTATGTCACCTCCTTTCAAACCTATGATAGCCTGATGATATCGATATTGGGAATGATTGTAGTCAAGAAATACATAACTATTTTAATAAATTTGCCAAAATATGAAGAGAAGTGGGTAAGATTATGAATAGATTTCAAACAAAAGACACGGCCGTTAATTAACATATTCAACATAACATTTTATGAAAAGCTATATGCAAGTGTATTTGTCTCTCTGGGCCATACGCTTTGTTCAAGGTCCATTTCCTCTACCTTTCAGAATCGGTCTTGTTTAGACAGTGTTTGAAAATACAATAAAAATCCCTCGTAGCATCTTTTCGTATTTCCTACAAATTCAAAACTAAGATCCACATCAAATCTATTTTCGATGTCCTAATTTACTATTTGGTTCATACCATACGTTTTAAGAAAGTGAAAACATTCCAAAATCACATCATGCGATACAGGACTAACAATCTCTTAACAGATCACATATGTATAAAAAAAAACCCTTCTGGACGCAGATTAACTCATGGATTCTCTCTGTTCTTTTCTGCAGATAATTTATGTTCTTGGTGAGCTTTCTTTTCTTTTGAGCATTGACTACATGAATTAAAACGTGCTAATATGCGTCACATTTTTACTGTTGAACAGCTTAAATGCAACATTCATTTCTTTTCTCACTGTTTCATTTCTCGCACTTACTAGTGAAACTTCCTTTCCTATGTCTTGATTCCTTGTCACCTACAATCTTCAAGAGTTAAATCCATTATCAAACACTCTCCTCTGACTTTCTGGACCAAGTTCCTTTATTATGGTTTAATTCCCAGTAACCACTTAGGTTCCAGTGGAATTATCACCTTGCTTGTGGTGAAATATAATCAAAAGTATATAAAGCATAAAACCATTACGTCTAACGAAAAAAAAAAGGATTATTAAAAATCTGGAAGATCAACGAAGAAGTTAACATGACAATATAATCAAATGGACACATATCAATATGGGAAACTTAAACCAAGCTACTCAGGATTGTGATCTCTGGAGTAAGTTTTGACAAATTAGTGCACTTTTTGGAACAGACGGATAGTTTTCTATTACAAAATGTCTAAAAGATCAATATTTTGTTAAACTATTTCAGAGTTCCGACCTTGTCAGACAGTATTTTATTTGCTTGTTTGTTTATTTTGGTTTACGTCATATCAAGTTCGAAGGGTTATTTAATGCCCACAAGAATTTGTTGCTGATGATATTAAAAAAATGTATTGATGATAATGTATTGCTGGTATTAACTTTTTTTTCAAAAATATAATGCGGGAATTAAAATCGCTTTTCACACTTTCATAATGTGTGACCTCAGTATAGGTGTTAACTATTTGCCTATACCTAGGAACCTAGCAGGTGCTACCACACCGGGTCCAGGTAGACTTGGGGACACCAGTAATTAAGAGATGTTTCCACGCTTCTCAAAACATCAGAATTAGAGACCTTGCTGCGATTTGTAGTTTATTGTCATACACAACGCCACATTGGGGGGGTACCCTTATGCATAGGTGCAGACGCCGAATTCTGAAGCCCCAGTCGTCAGGGCGTTCAGTGTTTGTAAATATATAAAAGAGATATAAACTTTATGACAGTCTTTAAAAAGAGAGAGAAAAGAGAGAAAGAGAGAGTAATGACAGCATGTTTTCATAATTTGCGGCAGCAAAAAAAAAAAGAAAGAAAAAGGAATTCTGTCAAGTGTGACAACAACCATGTAACCACCAGTCAGTTATGGACCATGCGTAATACACAGTTAGGTGATCATCTATCTTTCGGTACATAACTGACGAGGCTTTTTTCTTCCTGCAGTAAGTTGCCATTTCTTTCTGGCCATCCAAGGATATAGAACCCGGTTTGTTCTGCTATTTATCCATAGTTGGAGAGGAGAAGAAGACGGTTCATATCTTTCCCAAGGGTATTAGCACGGAAGTGAATGTAATGGATTCGACTGGAATTCGAGCACGGCTCACCTATTCCCCAATCCTTGTCGCTATCCATTATTCTACCGTGGCAATATGTAATGTTTATACTTCATGATTGTCTAAGGAGACAATCGGCTAGTTGATTAAACAGATGATTCGTGAAATTGATGACGTAGTAATTCGTTAGTTAAAAACCTGGACTGGCAATAGAAGTAAATAAGACGAAGACAAGATATTCCTAGACAAAGATATCGGGAAGAAAACACAGTACATTGAATAAAAGCGATTAGTTCGAAATTTTGATGAGTTTACTTTGATCGACAAGCACCTGAGGAAGATCCTATTGCACAGTTGCTGAAACATTGTGATTTATTTTACTGTGGAGTAATCAAGTAGTAACGTAGTCCCCTGAAATGACACATAAACAATTAAGTAAATGGTAAAAGTCTGATTTTTTCTTCCTTTCTTCATCTCATTTCTATCTTTAGTATATCTGTCGACACAGACAGCAAAAATAATTTTGTTTTACATGCGACTGACTGCTGATGAGCAGCTAACGAGCAATCATGCCGACGTCTCATTACTCATTTGCTACATATTTCAATCATGTTTTCTCTACCTATTGCTGTTGCATTTAGTTTTTAACGTTTATGTTTTTTTTTTATTTGTATGATCTTGAAAATGTTTTTTTTTTATTATTTCTTTTTTAATTTAGAAAACAACCGTGAGGAAATTAGTTTCTCGTTCTAATTTAACCAACATGAAAAGAACGAAGCAATGACAATGTTGTAATTTTCAATAAATAAATAATAGGAATAATAATAAAGTCAATGGAAAATATCATTCCCATAGGGTCTTCTCACATGCTGTTTTAAATTCCTTTCGATGCAGTGACAACAATTTTATATTTTTCTCCATGGTAACACATCAATGTGCATCTTCTAAAATAATAATAATAATAATAATAATAATAATAATAATAAATAATAATATTTATTGTTTTGGAAATTGAAGGAAAAGTAACTGAATCCTCTAATAATTAGAAAATTTTCGGTTTTGCGAACATGCCCAATAGTTTTAGAGATAGGTACAAACTATGTTTAGAGGAGAATATCAGGATAATAAAATGCAAAAATCAATGCAAACTAGTAAATCAACGGAAAGAGCTAATTACGAAATGCTGACATAGGAAAAGATTCAAAATTACGTAAGAATATATGTGTATATATATGCGTATGTATGCGCGTCTGTGTTATGATTTGTTTATGGTATACATTGACAAGCAGTAGGAAAATTTATTTATTGTTTTGTTTATTTTTCACAGAAATATTCACGTATAGATTAAGTGATGAGATTCCAATCAGCAATAATTTTACAAGAATGCATATAAGTAGCGCTACATGTAACAAGATCGCAAGAAAAGTTTCAAATGCAATCACGATAACTATTTCAGAAACGAAAAGCATTGTCAGAGACTAGATTTAACTGTTACAGACGATATAAAAAGATATCAAAAGATATTTCAATGCTGGATAATTGAGGACTCGGAAGCCATAGCCCTAGAAACGCGTATTGCGTCCTGTGAATTGTGTACTAAACGCTCTCCATTTGAAGGTCTAGCGCGTCGTGATGACATAACTGATGCTACTGATGCCAGCCTTTCAAGCTGTTCAGCCGTACTTTCCGTGGAGATGCGGGCAGCAGAGCGGGAAGTCCTCTGAGAACGGCGCAAGAAGTTTGCTCTGTGGTTTCAATTGCAGCGGAGACAGCGACCGTGCTCCGTCCAAAAAGTTTTCTTCACTTAGGCGGCATTTTAACCAATTTTAAAAAGGCAAACGTAATAAAAGGTATTTAGTTTTTCTGAGTGCAAAGAATGCGTGTAGTCTAAACGTAGGCAGGTTAGAGGGATCCTCAAAATATATGTAACTGTATCAACAGGGGATCGAAGACAATAAAAGTTTTAAAAATTCAACTAAAGATAAAACGGTAGTAGGTAATTTGGGAAGTAAATTCGAGAAACGCGGAAACGGATATAGTTATAAGTAAGAAGTAAAAAAAAAACACCCTGTATACGTAATCAACAACTTGCAGTTTCCGTAAGAAGCGAATGAAATGAGCCAAATGCGGGACAGTAATCGCAGAAGTGTGAACACGCCTGCGAGATATGGTATAAACAAGCGGTTGGCCGATTGACCTTGAGCGCACATACTAAGGTGACTTACGTACGCACGTGCACACGCGTGCGTAAGAGAACTTCTCTCGCGTATGATTGAATAGGCCCAAGGTTAAACGCTTGCAACCGTGCCAATGAGCTCGCAGCAACCTTAAACATTTGACGCAATTGGTTAAACTCCAGCTGGGTTAGTCAAAGCAGTACACAGTGGCGGATGACGTTTCAAAATAGTACCTGGCGACTTTATTGTATCGGGTTTTTTATTGATAAATATGAATGCTATGTAGTTCCTTATCCCAAAAGAGGCATTGCCTTTTTGATTTACGTTTGTCACCGATGTAGCGCTGTCTCTCAAAATCAGCCAATCAGAAAAATTGGATTTTCAAGCTTCATATTTCTTTGAAAATTTTGAACAGCCCGGAGATAATAGGGAGTTTTGTTGATCAAAATTTGAAAAAACAAGCTTTTTTACTCTTCCTACGGACAAAATTTGAAGCAATGTTAATTTCGTTAACTGATGGACGATGAGGGGATTTTAGTAGCACGAATTTAGATAAAAACGTGCGAGAACTTTTTGGGGCAGCGATGTGCAGTAGTAAAATTATAGCGAGTATATGCCTTCTGCTACACGTAAACGGCAAGAAAAGATATAACTGTCCCCCGGTGTCCCCTCTAATGATAAAATGCAAAGAAATGGACAATTGGGGGAAGCCGATTCTGTACACTTGTCTTAAAAGTGGTGGCCTGAAGTGGCATGAAATGTATTAGTGATTGCTCACTGAATTCAGTCCTATGCTTTAGTAGGCTACATGGACTAAAAAACACCTAAAAAACAGAACTTTCAACTTGTTTTTACTGATTTTTCTGGTCAAATTTGAAATGTAACTCTGTAAATCCCTTTTAAAATGGCCTTGATTTTTATTTTACTGTGCAAATGCAGAAAACATGGAAAGTAATGCATACATTGAAACATTAAAAGATCCTTTTTAAAACCCATGGTATAAGCGATAAATCCTGAAATAAAAGTAGGATACCTAAAAACTCTACCGCATTTGGGATGCTTGAGGCACGCACACATGAAAACCCCCAATAATCTCGCATGACCCCGGTTCGTGAGTGGACCAGTCAGCAGCAAGCATTACGCATCTTTTGCGACCGAAACCAAAATATGGCCATTCATGTCCGTTCTTATTCCCATATAGTAAATAAATCCGATTCTTTTCTAATTATGATACCGCTATTAATTCTGTCATGAAAAGTGCCCATATCTGTTTGTGTGCAGTGAACGCACATCATTACACACGCGTGCGTCCGATCAAAAATGAAAAATCGATAATATTGATTCAAATACTGATTTAATCAAATTTGGCGCCGTCAAAAATTGCGCATGACTATTAACAGTAACTGCCTGAAATTTGGTTGAAATTAGTTGAAAAATGTAGGAGATCCGATCAAACATATAAACGAACACACACGCACATTCTGCTTTTATATATATATATATATATATATATATATATATATATATATATATTATGAAATGGAGAAATGCCGACAATTATTTTTAAGACATTTTCTAAATATATATACTTATATATATATATATATATATATATATATATATATATATATATATATATATATATATATATATATATATATATATATATATATGACATCTGTATGCGTGTTATTTCAGCCAGGTGTAAAAATCACGTGTTGCATGAAGATTTATTCAAATCTCTAGGAAATGTTATTCGAACACAATATATATTAGTCACTGTGCGTGAGTGTTTTTTTTTTTCGAATATCCTAATGGTCATTATTTTGTAAACTATAACATAAATACAATAGAAAAACAAAGAATTTTTAATAAATAAAAACAAATTGGACATTTACACAAACAAATATCCGCGTGCGTACCTGTGTACATGTGTGTGTCTTAAGATTGTGCAATATCTAGAGAAAAAATCTAAGATAAACAGAGAGTGATAAATAACGCTAGGTTCACGTTTGTGTAAATATATGCATTGATTTTCTGAGTAAAACAATTTTTTTCAGTGTATGTTCAATTTAGGCGCACAAAATCAAATGTTAATAAATTAGCGTAGGCAATGTTTGGCCTGAAGCGTTTACCGTTGTAAAAAATCTTCAGTCTATTGGAAATAAGACTCTATATTCTGGTTTAAGATAAGTAGGAACCTCGATGCATGAAATATGCAACTATTTCTGCCTAAAGGCTCTCTGTTACCGTTTCTTTGTGTTTGCGTTCTTTACATTGTTTTTGTTGTTGTTGATGATGTTGTTGTTGTTATTCTTCTTCTTCGTCTTTAGCATTATTATTATTATTATTATTATTATTATTATTATTATTTGCATGCCTGTAGTTTGCACGCTACAGACAAACGAGAATCTGTAAAGAGACTAATGAATACAAATCACCCTACTAATTCAGCACTCTCCTCGGTATCGTTCCAAGATTGTGTTTTATTAGCAAACGCTACGTAGAAGAAGCATAAGAAACATTGTAATTTTTCGAAACTTTCCAATGTTCATAGCATTTGTCGCTCTGTTTTCAATTTCTCAATAGACCTCTATACTGCAATGGTTTCGGCAGTTTTTTTTTTTATCTTTTCTTAGGCATTTATCTAATTAAACATCGACTCTAGAGTCTTTGACACTAGTTCAGCTCTCGGCCCGATCGCAACCTCCATTTTCTAGAAATTCCTACATTCCCATGTGTTGCCTTGAGATCTTTACACATCTCTTCATTTTGTAGTTGCTCTCCACCGAAATAAATACATATAATATTTTTTTCTTGGTGATAATAGTAGGACACGTTTCTTATCAAGGAAATTGGAATTGGCGAACCTAATTTCTCAACTTGAATAGGGCATACCTTCAACTCTTCTCCCTCGGGCTAAAGGTTAAATAGTAGGTTAGTATGGAAGTTCTAGCCTTCAGTAAATAAAAGTGTTTCAGAAGATAAATTAAAATTCGAAAATCGTACTGTAGTCAAATGAAAAATACTCAATTTTCTTTTTGCAAGAACGAAAGTCAATTAGCAGACAATAAAGAACGAGATGACACGTAGTCTTCATTTAATTTGCTACCTCCTTGGCATAGATTCCTCTTGCCTCATCTATAAATATTTTTAAGTTAGAAGGTTCTGATTGATTTCCTTGTGTATAGATTGTATTCATTATTAATATTCACTGAGATTTTCATTTTCAAATGTGTTTATTTTTATTCCCCAAATAAATTGTACATATGGGAATTATTTAAAAAATAATATGGCGGCATTATGGTGAATTTAGTAAGGATGTTAAGTAAGAATGTGCTGTTTTAGACTAAAAAATGCTGTGGCATGTTTAATAGAAGGCACGGTGGAGCAATGTGTAGCGTCTCAGTTTGAAGAATCGGAAAACCGAGATCTAACTCTAGTGGAATCCATTACATTCACTTACGTACTAATATCCTTGGGAAAGGTATGAGTCGTCTTCTTCTCTCCACAGCCATGGGTAAATATCATATAGTATATGCTATATAACAACAATCAAAATAAATATTGATTTCCTCTTAGGTAAATCAACATAATTTTAAATTCAGTACTAGTTTGCCATCAAAGTTTCTTAACTGCACTGATTAAATTGCTAATTGTAACCATAAGTTCTATATTCATTTTTCCTCTCGTATTTATCACTTCTGAAACTCTCTTGAAGTTGCCCACCTGTCAGCTTGACAGCTTACCTGTAAACTAGGATCTTCAAATATCTAAAGGCTATGTCATTCATCTTTGTTTTCCTTGAATCAATTTCTTTAATTGCGCACTCTTTTCATTGAATTTCAATTACCAGGTAACTCGATATTTTTGCCTCAGGTATAAACAATCAATTCCTGAACCAGATAAACGTTTATAGACACAAGTATGAACGATGAACATTTAACTAAGTAAAGACGAATATACAGGAATACTGAAATTAAATAAATGTAACTGATAAGATGACCTAATGCTAAGAACCATATTAAGAAGCAGCATGTGCTAGTTTTAATGTTCTCATTTCATGATTTCAGAAAGATATTACTACCCGTTGCAAATTGCCATTTGTAATATCTGGAAGTTGACTGAAGCATAATTATAGCAATAGAGTAACACAGACTACAGAATACCTCAGACGTTTGTTATTTTATTTGTTAAATGTTCACATTTCAGTGGATATTCCAAAAATCCTACCACTGTTAGAAACGAACTAGTCTAAATTGATTTCAGTTTTTCTCCCTATTCCCTATATATCCCTTCATACCCACATTTAATTCCCAATCCAATAGATAATGACTACAAAATCATTTCCCTTCCCAAAGTCATAGATAAAGCATACAGATGCAGGCTGTGATTACTTCCTAGCCAATAAAATAAGCCACTCCTCGGTCTCATATTTCTGTTCTTTCTTATCTTGAAGGAAGAACACTGTTATCACTTGACTGTATCTCTTCTGTGTTAACACCATTCATAGTTTAACATTTTGTATCATCATAGTTGCTTTGTCAATATATTGATTTTTGGAATTATATTTGCGGTGTCCTTTTCTTTCGTGTTTTGTATTTATTGCAAACTTGTGCAAATCCGTTTCTTGAAACTTTCTATCACTTACATTTAACAATGACCAATTAATCTCCACAGCCTATATCAAATTAATAATAATAATAATAATAATAATAATAATAATAATAACACATTTCTTCCTTATCTTTATTCACTTCTCAGTAGAAAAATGAGTACAAATAATAGCGTCTTCCATTTTTAAAGTCTTTTTGAAACCATGTGTGTGGTTTTGGTCTATGTCCATTTCGAAATATTCCAGCTTGAATATTGCAATTAATGCAAATAACAAAGAGAGAAACATTATGGAACAGTCCATTCTTTTCCCGTCTGAATTTGCCTCGTTGCAGTTTTTCAGTTTCATTTGCTGAAAAGAGAATGGTTTCAATTTATATTTCTTAAGTATTTGAAATAACGTCTGAAGCACATGAATTCTGTACGTTGACTTAAGTGACACTGTAAAGCACAGAATACTGTGAATGACCTTTTAAAAGGAAAAACAAAATATTAGACTGAAAAGGCCAGAAACAGATCAACTTTTCTTGTGACATGGAAGTCAACTGTCTGGGTCGACATCTAACCTGTACTATGTGATCTTCCATTAGTATTTATATTCTAAAACAAGGTGAAACAAAATTGTCACCGAATAGTTTTCATTTTTTCTCTTCCCTGCTTGGCCAATCAGAATTGGTAATAAGTAGATGGATTTAAATATTTGGCTTATTACACAAAACGCAATCTCACAAAGACAGTAAAACAAGTGTGAGAGAAAAGTTTTAAATTCAAACTGCTAAATGTTAAAAACATGAAAGCATTAGAAATGTCGTACAGCTGATGTTAAATAAGCGTGTTTAAGGGATAATTGTAGTTTTGCATTGTTATACAATGACTGATGTATAAAAGTCTTATTGGGGATATAATTGTTTATTACAACAAATAACCATTAATCAGAACCTTTCACTGAATAAGCCAAAATTCAGACATGAAGAAAAAAATACTTGACTCGTGATGTCTTGTAATAGATAAATGGATATGCCTGGTCCGATTTAGGAATATTGGAATCTACTCACGTTGCAGATTTTAGAAAATAAGACTTACGTTTCCTAGATAATATAGTTATAAAATTCAATGATGTCTATTTGACCGCCCGTTCATCCGTCTGTAACACCCTCTAAAATAGCCATACTTTGGCCGATCAAAAACAAATTTGGGGATGATTGCAAACAGGTAAGGATGTACAAAATATAGTTGATTTAACTAGGGTAGTGGTTTAAATGTCGTGACATCCATCATCGCAAACAATTCAAATAACCATTAACCTTTGCATTAGTTTTGTGTGAATAATTCATGTATTTGTAAATTGATTGCACGTTTATTGTAATTTAAATAACTGATCCATGTGCGACTTTTAGATAATAAGTGCGACATTACTGTAATTATTGAACAATATAGTTCATGCCACTTTGACAGTAAAATTTACCAGTAGAAATTTGTTCATCACCATATTTGGTATAAACGCAAACACTTTAAAAAATTTAAAATCAAACTCAGCGTTGCTTTGGCGCGTTCAAAAACCAATAACTCATTTTCAATAGCATTTCGGATACAATAACACATATATTTTCGATGTCCTCTTATTACTAAGAGAAAAAAAACAAGAATAACATCTATTATATACCTGAAGATGTCTGTAGGAATAGACGAAAGCTTGTAGTAAAATAACAACTAATACGGCAGAAATTTATATGAACAAGGATCAATTCATTCATAACGGATCTGGAGGTTTTTGTGTACTATTTGAATTGTTTGCGATGATGGATGTCTCGCCATTTAAACCATTAACCTTTGCATTAGTTTTGTGTGAATAATTCATGTATATATATATATATATATATATATATATATATATGGTGCACTTTAATTTATATTACAATGAATCATTCATACAAAAACTAAATTAGTAAAGTTTATGATATAAAATAGAGAAATCCCTTGGCTAACTAAATTTTAAAGATTTATTAAATTTATTTTAAAGATTTATTTTAAAGATTTATTTTAAAGATTTATTCAGCCAATAATCACACGATAAATGTTATGATCAATGATTTTTTAAATTATAAACTGTATTAGATACGTTGTTTCGTAAATGCATGTAATTTTGCAATGTCGGCATTTAAATGACACTATATGCTTGTATACTTGTATGCTTAAATACGCAATAATTTCGACGGTTCTACCGGTCATCATCAGGCATGAAATCTATTTTGTTTGTGACAAAATTCAGGTAGCATCCGAAACGAAAAAAATATAATCCAAATCGAAATATGTTTTATTTTTTTATTTTTTAAAATCCGTTTTTTATAACGGATACAAATTTGCGGACCTTGCAGTTGCAAAGCTAAGGTTGATTTTTGAAAATTTAAGTTATATGCATTTTTTTTATGGCAGCAGAAGAATATTTTGGTTTAAGGAGTTTATCAGTCAACGTGGCATGTACTAAATTGTTCAATAACTAGTGTATATTATATATAGAGAGTATACATTATGTTTTTTCGTCTCCGGTGCTACCTGAATTTTACCAAACACAAAATAGGTTCCATGCATGATGATGACCGATAGAATTCTCGAAAGTACATATTTATTTTATATATATATATATATATATATATATATAATGGAACCTCGTTAAAGATTTACAGAAAATTGTTCTTGATTTTAGAGATAACGCAAAAAATCCTAATTCTGCAGTAATACCAACTTGCAGAATACTTGACTCATTCTGCGCATTTTTAAGCTCAAAAATTTGAATTAAGATATTTAGAGATATTAACCAATCATCGAATTCATATGAAATCCGCTGCACTCTTTGAATTTCCAGAAAATTAATGTTTGCTTTCTTCTGCAAAATGATCAAAAGTATTTTCTCTCCTTAAAATGGATATTTAAACTTTTGGAAAATGTATATTAACCAACAAACTTACGTCTTTAATGAAATCAATTTTTGTTTACTTCTGGAATCAATGTTTCCTTACAAAAGTGATTATATTTAGTTCGAAAATTAGTTTCCGTCAGACTTTGAGCAGGGTAGTCGTTCGTATATTGTACAAACAGAAATTTTCGATCGTTTATTAATTACTCATATTTTATCATATTTATTCGAATATACTATATTACAAAAAAAAGGCGTAGCGCTGTCGACACAAAATATATACGGAATGTGTTCGTTTACAAGCATATAGTGTCATTTCAATGCCGATATTGCAAAATTACATGCATATATGAAATAACGTAAATACGTGACAAACAAATTATCACATGTAGACACATTCTGTTTCTTCTATATAGAACAGATGATTAGGTTGTACTCTTAAGCAAATTATATTTTCTTTGAAGTTATTTCGTAACGAAATTTAATGCTATATAATAAATATTTATTTAAATTGATAGAGGTATGTCGAATATTTTTTTATTTCTTCCTTTTAACCACGCATATTCTTCTGCATATATATATATATGCAATGATGTCGTGGTAGCATCCTGTAAAATACAGTTATTTATTTTTGAAACCTCGAAAACATTATAATTTTCGTATCTTCAGCACTTCCCCTTGGGACATAATTAAAGCCAATTTTTTTTTCTTTCTATATATATATATATATATATATATATATATATATATATATATATATAATCTCATCAATAAAAATATTAATTTCGTCCGACGTAGCCCTCGAGAAAGAAATGTTTTCATAGAATTTATTCAACGATTTTATTTTATTTTCTAATATACAACAACTATAAAACTACTGGAAAAAATATTTGATCATTATCGGAATTGCGAGATTTTAAAATGACGAGTATTTTTCAGGACGTCTGCTGAAAATTTCCTAGTAGATAATAACAGATACAGTCTTCAATAAATCAAGAACATTTCAAGCCACTTAACGAGTTGGACGACTCAAGAGTTTCGCGTAGAAATGTTCGTTAGTCTCAGATTATTGTTATTTTTTGTTGTCGAATCTCATATTTATACATCTCAAATGGAAATAACACGAATTCTAACTTTTAAACATCTGACTCTGGTGAACTTTACAAACCAGAACTATTGAAACAGTAAAGCAGATAAGTCACTTGACTTTTCCCTATTTATTGCACACACACACTCACAGACATACATACAGGCCCGCATACACACACACACACACACACACACACACACACACACACATATATATATATATATATATATATATATATATATATATGTATATGTATGTATGTATGTGTGTAGTGATATAAAAGACGGACGTAAACCAATAAAAAGAACTAAGAAATTTATTATCTTCCTCTGAGGTGATTTTATGTAATTATTTAAATCTTAAATCGTTCTGCTATCCACGATTTCCACCTTAACAAATCAAGAAGTCGATGCCTTTTTATTGGAAATAAAAATACAAAATCTTCTTTTTTTTCCTAGAAGATGCGACGATGAAAATTCTTTCACCCTGAGGAGAGACAATAATCATTCATATCTTTTTTTCTTTAAACCATATCTCCTGTCAACTTCTCGCCTATAAACCTGCACTTTAGCAGATTTATAGCTGGCTTAATGGCACCAAATTTCTTTCATTACCTTCCTGATATCGTCTTATGACTCGATGCTTTTACGAGGGGTTGCTTCCGTCTGATTCCCGGAGACATTTCGTCTCACCCTCAAAATTTGATTCATTCTTCGACACTGAACTGTGGCTACATTATTATTCTTAAAAGAAACAGCACTAGAATATATATAGGAAATAATTAAATTGTATTTATAATTTACAAACATTTTATTACTCAAAAGGCACGTATTATATTCTGATATAATTATATAAACACTGTCGATGTTTTTATTTTATTTTATGGGAAGGTGGGTTATCATTTATAGTTACAAGTCACATTCTTTGCCTTAATGGTATATTTCATGTTTGCTGTTCCACTGAGTAAAATAATCATAGATGTATTCATAAGGCTTTCAAATTTACGAGATGAGAGTTCAATACTCTTACGGAGCTGTTCTTCTTATTATTCAATCATAGCGAATTAAAAAAAAATAATACACAACATAATATCGTAGATATGACAATAATATTGTAATCGATTGAAAAAAATATTAACTTTAAATATCTATTTTGAAATTATCAACTTATTGACACTGGCTCGGATATTATACATTTTAAATTTAACAAAATTAATTGACAAAATCCTCAATTTATTCGAATAAATAAGGAAAATATAATGAGACACAAAATATGTAAATCTATATCTATAATTCTCAAAATGAGTCTGTGTGTATGTGTGTGATCGGATGTTGCTTATACGTTTCCACAATTTTCCTCCGATTTCGAGGTTTTTTTTTGTTTGATAGATTTTTATTCAGTGCCGGTTTTGAGTCCAAATTGTTGTTGACAGTGGGTCTCCACAACATCCTCTACAATATAACTGTCAGCATCATTTTACTATTTACTACCTGTTCTTGGATATATGTGTTTCATAAAATAATTAATAAAAATAAATAGTTTAAATTATTATCTATATCTACAATTCTCAAAATGTATATCTCTGTATGTCTCTCTCCCTCTCCCTCTGTGTGTGTGTGTGTGTGTGTGTGTGTGTGTGTGTGTGTGTGTGTGTGTGTGTGTGTGTGTGTGTGTGATCGGATGTTGTCTATGCGTTTTCACAGTTTTCATCCGAACGCTTCTGCACGCGAGGTTGGAAGTGACGATCCAAGGACTCAACGGCTGAGGAGAAGCAAATTATTCAACTGCTGCTGAGCGTAAGGCCGAAACAAGATTGAGAACGCAAAAACGGACAGTTTTCAATGTCACTTCTCATTCAAATTGTTAACCCCCCATTTGAGGATGTTCCTCAATTGTTGTTATTAATATTGATTTTCGGGTGGGCTGATTTCAAACTTAAACTGCTCCAACCGAACGGCAAAAATTTCCAGTAATAAAAGACCCGGTCGATGACTGGCTATACTGCTAGTTTAAAATATAACTACAAATATTGTAGTCGCAACAAAGCTGGCATATAAACTTATCGAAAACAATTCTGCAGCTAAATATAGCTAATGATTCTGAAGTTTCTACGCATATGAGTAAAGTGTAATTGCAAAATCAACAATATTTAATTTACCATAATAAAAAAGGAATTGCATATTTTGTGGTGAATAATCTAAATGAATTATTTTTGTTGCTTTTTTATGCTGTTAGCTACCTTCTTGACACAGGGAAGCACACCATCTTGAAGTCACTTAATGCAGACGTCCGTATTGAGTGATAGGCCCTATGGAGACATAACGTCGCTATCACTCGTGAACACTCCAAACACTTTCGTCGCCATTAGATTCATTCAACGCTTTCCGAATCCTCTGCACCATTCTCAAATTGAAACCCAGTCTATCTGAAATGCACGTACTGAATCTTTCAGCGCGAATGCCAAGAAGTACAGCATGTCGTTTCCAAATTTCTGACGGAGTGAATTGCGTCGTGATATTATTTTTCTCACAGAGAGTACCCGACTTCCCCTACACTACTGTACAATCGACAAAATCAAATGCATACAACGACTATAAAGAAAATTGAAAGTATAAAATGACGATAATTTACACATCGCACCCTGTATTTGGTATGGTGGACTCTCGTCGGGTTAGACATATGAAAACTCTTTACAATAAAGATGTACTTATCATCTATGGACACCTGCAGTTGTTTCGAAAACTTCTATGAGGCCACGCAAGTGTTTTGCAAACTTTTAGATGTTAGGATATGACATCATCTTACTCTTCATAATGTTGCTTGCCATAAGTACATTTAATGAGATGAAGTTGTTCACACACATGTTTTCCATTTATTGTAAGACTAGCTTACTAAAGATTTTTGCAGCGATCTATATTTATTCTTGATTAATATTATTACATGCTTATAACATCAGGGTATAGTTTTAGACAATTTTTCTAATAGCGATTATTACTCTTATATTAATTTTAACATTGATTGACAGAGACAATATACAACTTTTAGATACTAGAATTTATTTGCAATACGCTCACGCATATTGAAATCGTCACAGCATTTTGCGTTGTTGAAGTTAGCGTCAAGAGTTTTGCAGAGATTTCGAAACGCCATGTTTCGTTTAATTTCAAAAAACAATTGATGGAATTTGGATAAGCTGATTTGTTTGGAAAAAATTTTTGACGAAAACCATATTTCGTGATTTAATAATTTCTTTCATTTTTACGTTTTTACCATGTAAGAATAAATTGAATTCTTGTACATACAACACGCAAGTTGCCATGCGTACATATATATATATATATATATATATATATATATATATATATATATATATATATATATATATATATATATATATATATTTATATATATTTATATATATATATATATATATATATATATATATATATATATATATATATATATATATATATATATATATATATATTTATATGTATTTATATATATATATATTTATATATATACATATATATATATATATATTTTTTATACATATATATATATATATATTTATATATATATATATATATATATATATATAATATATATATATATATATGACTGCATTAAATCATTAAGTGTCTTCAGGATGTTGTACTACCATGTGTCAAGGTGGCTAACGGCACAATAAAAAAAAAAAAAAAAATATCTGCATTATTCCCCACACAATATGCAATTCCATTTTCATTATGATAAATTATAAATTGTTCATTTTCCAAATATACTTCATTGATATGCGTGAGAAACTCAGCTGGTTCAGTAGGGATCTATGTATAGTAAAGGATTGAGTCTATTGGTAATTCATTAGGAAAGGGTATTCATTGAGAAATATCTGAGCCGGTTTGCTCAATATTTAGATAGTGATTTTCTAAGCTTACCTTAGATGTGGCACAAGACCCAAATTATGGGGTGCCCGCTTTGGATTGTTCAACATATTCAATCGTAACTGACCTACCGAGACGAGCTTGCTAACCATTACATCATGTCAAAATGCTCTTCTAAAATTGTATATATGCGTAGCAGTTTTGTGTATTCGTGTACATGTACCCGAGCTTAACTATGCATCAATTTCTCTTTATATCGATATGTGCGATTCTATTTGTGATAACGACATGCGTTTAAATAAACAGAGAAAGAGAACTTGGAGAGGGAGAAAGAGAGAGAGAGAGAGAAAGAAAGAAACAGAGAGAGAGAGAGATTGAGAGGAGAGTATAATTAGCTTCACCACTTGAATTCTACTCGAATCCATTACATTCACTTACGTGCTAATAACGTTGGGAAAGGTATTCATCCGCTCCTTCTCCCCACCCCCTACCAATGTGTAAATAGTAGAACAGACCGGGTTCTATAGCCTTGGATGGAAACTGGTCTACCGCAGAAAGAAATGGTAACCTGCTGAGGGAAAAAAATCTGCCTCGTCAGTAATGTATCGAAAGATAAATGATCGCCTAAGCGTGTATTACGCATTGCTGACTGACATTCAACATAGACGCTTGAAATATTAAAGACTCATTAACCAGCTCATTAACCATTGGGCTACGTCATATGAGACAATATATTAAATGTAATTCTTTCTTTTTTTCTATTAAATCTGCCAATATCTGCCTGGACTCATTGCAACCATGTCACTCATTACAATAATTAACATAACGCATTGTGCAAGTCTTGTTCTTGAAGCGATCGGTGATCTTATGTAAAAGCTTGGTTTTAGGTTTATCATCTGAAAAACTGAGATCAACGCCTTATCAATGCATTTTCTTCTAAGTTAATCTTTCTATCTACTTATCAGACTGGCATTTATTAAGTCGAAAGTATGGACAAATTTATGAGGGTCAACTAACAGAAGGTTAAAAATATTATTGTACAACCTACCCCTGCGATGCATATATAAGCTTTTGTTGTGATTTCTAGACATTTCCTCTATCTACATAATTGTGCACTTTTGTACAATTTATTCTGTATATTCATGTCTTTGTCCTGCACCTGTTAGTATTTCGTTCGGTGCTAACGATAAAATGCTTTTCACTTTGTCTCAATTTCTCCACTATTTTTCGAAATCTACATCCTTGTATCACGTATAAATATTTTCTGGATTTGCAAGGCTGAGACAACTAAGGAGTTGGGTTTGCTAATCCCAAAAATCTGATGAAACATCTGGAATCTCTACCTGTTTTCATGAATGAGAGTCTTTACATCCTTGTGTATTTGCATTGGCATAGATAAGTATGCAGCCATTTTTAGTTGCTCTACTTCAAACATGAAGTCTAGTGAGGAGATAAGAGATAAGTTCTACTCTGAATTAGGTAATCAGTTGAGAATTACTTCAACCCATATCAGACGTCTGGGCAATTTCTATGCCCGTGTCGGATACGATACATCAGTGTGGAGTAGTTTTTTTTCGGTAAACATGGTGTTGAAAAAGCCAAGGCAAATGGTCATCTACTGTTATCTCTTTGTAATTAAAATGGAATGTTGATTTCCAACTCAAACTTCCTGCTTCCTAAGCACTACAAAACAAGTCCGATTCAACAATTATCATATCATAAACTATATGGTTGTGAAGTCTTCCTCCAGGAAGGAGGTAAAAATAGCTCGTCCCATCTCCATTGGTGGGTGCTGGATTGACCATAGATCACGACAATTCAAGGATAGCATTACTATCAATAGTTCGGTTCGTAACAACTGAACTCAAGCAGATCAATTATTAGATGCCAAAAAGCTGGACAACACTGGCTTAAAATATTTCAGAACCTTTGTGAGAGAAAGCGTGCAGATATTCCAGACATGCGGAATATAAATCAACATGCTGTGTTTTCAAAAGAACAATATATGATTCATACCAGGAAACGCTTGTATATTTCATGAGGAAACAAGATTGGCTTGAATCAGATCAACCAAGTGGATAATATGCACAAGTGCCATCAAAATTGGACGTCAGATAAGGACAATATATCAAAGCACAATGAATTTAAGAAATAGAGAAAATTATAGCAATAACTATTATGATAAATATTCCAGTCTTCTTAATCAAAATCCAACACAGGTGAGCGGGACATCTTTTGCATGTGAGTGATAGCAGACATTTAAAAGTGACTCCTCTTTGGCCTAGTTCCAACAAGCAGGTATGTTGGAAGGCCACATTTTGCGTTTCAAAGACAAGCAAAGACCATCTGGATCGATGCATCATCTCCGCTTATTCCTGGGTAAACAAAACGTTTCAGTGAAGGACATGGTGACTCTCCTGCTTCTCATCTATACAAAGGTTTGAGCAAAGCCGACTTGAACATTCGGATAAACAGCGTCCAAATATTAAAGAAATTGGCAGTATACTACTCTTCTCAATCACTGTCACTGGGGCAATCAATCCTCAACTACTCGAGCGAAATTTTCTCCCATATATTCTATCTTTCTAAAAGTTTACAAAACACATGCAAGCCTCCATAGAAGTTTTCAAAACAAATGCAGGTATCCATAGAAAACATGTGTGTGAACAACTTCATCTCATTAAATGTGCTTTTGACAAGCAACATTATGAAGAGTAAGATGATGTCACATCCTAACATCTAAAAGTTTGCAAAACACCTGCGTGGCCTCCATAGAAGTTTTCGAAACAACTGCAGGTGTCCATAGATGATAAGTACATATTTATTGTAAAGAGTCTTCATATGTCTAACGCGACGAGAGTACAGCATACCATATACAGGGTACGATGTGTAAATTATCGTCATTTTATACTTTTAATTTCGTGCATACTCGTTGTATGCTTTTGATTTTGTCGATTGCAGAGTAGAGTAGGGTCAGTTGGGCACCGTCTGTGAGACAAATAGTATCATCACCGAATTCAGAAATTTGAAAATGGCATGCTGTACACTTGGCATTCGCGCTGAAAGATTCAGTACGTACATTTCAGATAGTTTGGGTTTCAATTTGAGAGCAGTGCAGAGGATTCGGAAAACGTTGAATGAATCTAATGGCGACGAAGGTGTTTTGGAGTGATCACGAGTGATAGCGACGTTATGTCTCCATATGGCCTATGACTCAATACGGATGTCTGCATTAAGTGTCTTCAGGATGGTGTGTTGCCCTGTGTCAAGAAGGTGGCTGCTGAAACGCCCTACTCCTAACAACAGGACACTGCACCATAACGCACAATCAGGAGTACCCAGTCACGGCTGTTAAGACAATTTCACGTCTTATATCTGGCTAGCTAACCCCCCAGTCATCAATACTTTTGATTATTAAGTGTGGGGAGCTGTTGGGCAAGAGACTAACAAAATTCCTAGTAACACCAAAGATGAACTGAAGGCAAGGATTCTGGCGGCATTCACCATCTTAAACAAAGAGACAGTTCACAAGAATTTCAAGAGATTCCGAAGTTTTCTGTAGATCGAATTTTGATTTTAATGAATAAATTTACTGTAATATTTCAAGACATTTTTGTATAATTTTGGTAAATATATCTGTTAAAATCAGATGTCAGTGTTATCTTGATTTTTGCGTGGTTTAGACAACGATTTATCTGCCGCAACCTGTATATGGGTGGGAAAATGCTGTTTTGTAACAATCAATTCATTCGAAACCAAGATATTAATGTTACATCATCTCCGTGAAATATCACCGTTCCAAATTTCACCGGCCAACCAGCACCAATCAGATCCTGAATTATCTTCATTTATAATGAACGTTTTCACTCTCGTTGGATCTCCTTAACTAGAACGTGAATTGGAAATCAAGTTCAACTAAGTCCTGTATGGGACAATAAGTATGCGAGCCATTGCGAAAAATACTGAAAATATTATTTTCTCGAAAGACACCAGAATATACCCCTCTCCTTTATCTATGCTCTTTATATAATATTGAAATCAGGATTAAAATAGATTATTGCTATGGCATTTCGTCTTGAGTTTCCTAATTATCATTATCCAGTGTTAAAAAATGTTCACTGAGCCGATGGGTTGATTAATTATTTTCTACTCTATAGTGTCTTTCTCGGAGATGCAGCGTTGCAAGCCTATATCTACGGTATCTTTATAGTGACAGAAAATATTTAGACAAGTTACTTCCCTTTGTTCCACAAGACCTGGCATTTAAAGCCAAGACGTGTACACAGGATGGAACCATACTCATTCCGTTCGCATTCGATTGGTAACACAAGTTTGAATCAGCTTTTTTCGGAGTGCAGTAAAACCTCGGAATAACGGCCCCGGGGCCAACGGAGACCGGATTTAATGGACAAAAAACGGCAGAAATGGTAGAGTACAGCTGGAAATCAAGCGTAGCTAGCAAAGTTCGTTAATTCCAGATGTGGCCGCTGTTGTATTAATGGCGCAATCAACAGAGAGAGACTGGTACTTCCGGGAATAGCCGTTGTTTTTTACTTCAGCGCTCGTTGTGTATACACGTACAGCGTCTCTTGAACATAATGATATTTGTACAGTATAGAGTATTATTTTTTGTCAAGCATCCTATTTTGTGTGTAATTTATTTTAACTTACAATAACATAAAAATAAAAATACGTATATACTGTATTTACATTTATTTACAATAATTTTATACTCTACTGGACGTTTTCATGCCACGAATAAAAGTATTTAAATTAACAGACAAACGGCCTTAACGGACAAAAGCACCCATTAGTCCGTTATATTGAGTGCACCTGTACTTTGTGTATCAAACTCCATCGGGAATGCTTCCCCGATCATTATATATTTAACGTTTCTTATACATATTCTCATAATCTGTAATGACTTTCTCCACTAACACTTCCACAACTTCCTCAGTTACTAATTGTCTAACATGTTTTCTTTTCGGCTGTTCAACCTTGATTAATTACGTCTGTTCACAAATCGTTAAGTTCGTTCATGAAATTTAAATCCCGCTCATTATTTGCATACAAATCCATAAGTTATCCATGTGTGAGACTTAGTTGCTGCAATGTCTAATTATATCTTAATCTAGGCTCTTACTTGTAGATGGTCAATCTAACCTGCCTCGTAGATCTTGATACCGTTTTGACATTTTTCTTTTCCATTCCTGCCACTGGCACGAATATTGTTAAGCTATGGTGGCAGCACACAAGACTAAGCTTGTCTTCAATCCTCGGCAATGGCTTACTCACATGCTTCTTTCTTATTTTCAAGCTCACACACAAATATATGTGTGTGTATGTGTGGGGAGGCATGACATCAAACCTGTTTAGAATCTGTCAGCCCTATACAGCTACTTTCAAAGTTCAATGGTTAAAAATGGCTTTGAGAAAGTGAAGCATATGAATCTTAGCCCAACACCTTCGAACATTGATGCTACATAATCACAAAGCAAATATTGTACCACATAACAGAGATTATATTATTTGATGACTTACAACATCGGCAAGAACTAAAATGGATATCACTTGCAACCCGAGAGTGAAGATAATTATAATAATTTTTTTGAAGTTTCAGACTTATCTAAACAAAATATTCGGAATGGAAATCCCGCCAATACTGGAGCGAACGTTAATTGCTACTAAATTTGAGAGAACTATCTACTTGGAAAAATGTTTTAAGAGAAAGATTTTATAGATTTCATCTAATATTTACTGCTCGGTCAATGAATGCCAAATACTTCCTCCTCAGAAAATGCCTAATATTAATATTAGATTTATCATCATTCATATTTGCATTGCATATTTGCCAGTCATTCTTGATTACATATTGATTTTCTTTAATATTAATTATTTATATGTGCAACCAAATATAACTAATTCTTTCAAATCGCAGACTTATAAAACTTCTAAAAATAACTGATTTGTACTTAAAATTACTCAAGACTTTAAAACATATTAAAAAATATAGCTGATTTTGAAAAACAAATTAAGAAATATGCAAGAAAATTAAAACGCACTAAGATCCAAATACACCAACCCATTTATAAGCCAAGTAAAGTGATTCTGTCAGATGGTCGACATGCCTACTACGCTAAATTGCTTTCTAAAGATTGAAAAGTAACATGACGATAGGTGAATATCCTGCATTCGGCAAAGAAATATGGTAAAAGCGAAAGCATGTTTTATTTGCGCTCATAATCACAGACGAAATGGGAAGTGTCGTAAATTGAATTATGGGTAAATGGAGATCCGTGAATGTTTTGAGCATGCGTGATGTATGACAGTGATGGATTGAATAAGATACCAATAGAGTTGGCGTCACTCGAACTACAGCAGTAAATTACAATCAGCGAGCGTGGGATTCTCCATCTTCTTCTAACTGCTCTGTCCTTTCAGAAGGTGGACGTTAATTGGCCAGCTATCCTTCCTATATTTTGTAGCTCTGAGTATGATTTGTCTTTATTCAACCGTTCCAAATATTTGTTCTGTCAACTATTCACACAAGCACGTTACTTCCTTCTGCCCATCGTGTCTTCAAGCAAGCCCTATGTGTTTCAACGTCTCCAAAATTTGTTTTCACAATATTTACCCCATAAATGTCAACTGTCGCTTTCATATTCTAATTTTTTTCTTTTCCTTTGCTTAAAACTTCGTCGTTGCTCATATGTTCAGTCCATGTCATTCTCAGCATCTTTCTGTAGAACGACATTTATATTGCTTCAAATCTCTTCCTCATATGTGAGGAGGTTATTTAGCTTCTACTGCCATATAGGAGGACACATTACATAACAGCTCAGCACACTATTCTTTGTTTATAACGAAAATTTCCTGTTTCTGCTTACTAAGTTTATATATATATATATATATATATATATATATATATATATATATATATATATCCTTGGAATGAAAATCCTTTTACACTTGAGGATTGAAAGGAAGTGAATGCTTCATTGGTCTTAATTCATATATTTCATTATCTCCCTTCATTCTCAATAATATTGCTATATCGATTAGGCCAAAAACTTTAGTCACTCATATGTAAACACTCTTAGATTTCCATGGAAAGTGACAATCGATATCAGTTTTAACCTTTCCACAGTTAATAAAAGGCTTTATATCTAAAATAATGGTGCAGTGATAAAAAATTAAGGAGGATTATGGAGAGATTTCATATTTCATATATTTTCCTGAGTGACACTGTCAAGATAGAGATTTTGTTATCAACATGCCTTTACGCTTAAAAGATGAGTGTCTGTTTTCTGAAGATCTTAATGCAATGATTCAAATTGACGATAGTAATGTGTATTTATTGTTTCGATTTCGTATATCACATCATGATAAATTACACCATTCATGGCCTCCCAAAACCAAAAGTATAACGTTTTTTCACGTGTCACTTTGGTTAGGAGATTGATTCCCTTCTTCAATGTGTGCAACCATTCCGGGTGTCGATGTGAATTGATAATACACATCACATCTTTAGTAATATTTCTACTCACGAATATTTCGGTGGCAATTTTACAATTCAATAACGAGCACAGAGCCATTATTTGATTTAAATTGATGATGATATATCCGTGGTCTTAGTTTTGGCAATTTTCTGTACTCATGAAGATATTTTATGAAGGAAATATTATATTTATTGAACTGATTTGATAACTATTTTGAAAATGGCTTCGATGGTTTTCAGAAGCTAATATTTTCATGGCTACGTTGTTCAGGTCATCAGATATTCGAAAGAATGATTTCCCAATAGAAACTAGCCAATTCGTTATTAGTATATTCGGAGATATAAAATTTCATTTCCATACAGAAAAAAAAAAAATTTCTTGGCAGTTACCGTAGCCGAGCGGCTAGATTGTTCGCATTCAGATCATGAGACCGGGGTTCGAATCTCAGCATGGTCGATTTGTTAGCCGGGGGGGGGGATTTCCTGATGTTATCGGACTGGATCGGCTGATCCCAGCGATTGAAAACCATACCACAGGTTGACGCAAGCCTTGTGAGTGGAACTGAGTAGATGGAAACATTGGGGACCGTCGATAGCTGTGCTAGGAATAAATCATTGTGGCCGAGTGCTTGAGCGTGCTGTATTGTTAAAATTGTTGATCGCGCTAGAAAACACGCTCTTTCCCAGAAAGAGTAACTAAGATCCGGTCAGCATAGTTGCTGTATAAAACATAGGAGGTTGCTGTCGGTGTTGAATAAACACAAATGCACCGGAGCAAGCGTCTGCAATAGGGATTGGCTAGCCGTCCGAGACGGGTATCCTCGAATTCGTGTGGTCAGCTATACATTGCTACAGAGATACGTTTGAATTCATAAATCATATGGTGTCTTAGGCTCACTTTAAAAGGCTGCATCGTTACGATGTATGAACTCTGATAAAAGAAATGTGATTACAACGTAATAATTTGTCTATATTTCTGAGATGACGTATTTGTCTATATTTCTGATATGACGCATTACTTACATTATTCGGACTATTGTCCTCATCTTTGTCGCCATATTTATTAAAACGTTTCGACCGTTGTACGCTCCGGCCTTCTTCAGGCCGTTGGAATGTCGAACTGAACCATTTATTTCGCTCACTGGTGTAGACTGATCTAATTCAACGTGCCATGATTAGTGGATGCCAGTTAAAAATTATCTCCTGTTAATTTCCCTCTGAAAGTTCTCTACTGGCTTAGCCGTGTATTGAACTCACACACTTTGGATCCTGTCACTGGATCTAACTAACGCCTTTATCCTCAAGGACATTCGAAGATGAGGATAATAGTCTGAATAATTTAAATAATGAACGTAAGAATTAATGATTATTTAAAGTCAGTGTTTTAAGCAATCATGCAAAGAAATACCACGTGTTTCTTCCCAACATATTATCAGATAAAAACAATAATTATCAGTACTATAAGTATAACTATTTAAAAACGGCGATATACGTGTTCGAATCTCAACAAGGTATTATCGGCTTGGAGAGGTGTTACCAGTATAAGACATATTTTTTAACAGCTAGGAAAATTCGGGATGACATATGTCGTATAAGCAAAATTTGGTAGATGAAGCTGTTTGGAAGAAATCGTCAATAGACCTAGGACATTGTCACGTTATCGTGGCCAAATGTTTGAGCTTTTAGGAAATTTCAAATACACATCAGGCCAGATTATGCGTTCATTTTCAAAGGATGTAGCTATATTTCAGTCAACATTGTTTCAAGAGAAACCACTGGATGTAGAAGCTGACATGTGTTTCAAAATACCTCGCAATTATTATATATTTTGTATATACAGAAGCTGTTATTATATATTTTGTATGTACATTTATTTTTTTTTTGTGCAAAGACACTTCACAAAATAGATAAGTATTCTTCCACAGGTTAAACCTTATAAAGATATTTAGGAACATGGCCCTAGAATGAAAGAAAAATCTGTTATTATGCAATATCTATGTTTTCAATAACAGTAATTCCTGGCAAAAAAATTCTTTACTGAACAAAATATGACCGTAAGAATGCACAACATACCGAGTTTTTACGAAAATAATAATGGACTTACCAACTCAGACTATTTTTGTGAAGAATTAAAAAAAATACAAATTCCCCTGTTCTATATTAAAAATTAGAACCACAAAGAAGTTCCCAAAATTTAGGTTAAGTGAAGCTTTATTCATCTTCCCTAATTTTTGGGAAGTTCTTTTGGTTTTAATTTAAATAGAACAGGGAATAATTTGTTTTTTTTTAAAAAAAATAAATGACAAAAAATAAGTCCATTATATTCAAGCATAACTGACCGGTCGATGCACAACATATATGTCATTTTACGAGTAAAAGCCCAGGAATTACCGGTCATAGATATTGCATAATAACAGATTTTTCTTTTATTCTAGGGCCATGTTCCTAAATATCTTTATAAAATTGGAATACTATCTATTTCGAAAACGTACCTACATATAAATATGCTAATATGTTCTGGCATATTTACACACACACACACACACACACACACACATATATATATATATATATATATATATATATATATATATATAACATTAGGCAGCATATAATTTATATACAAAGAAATAATCACGCATAGAATCAGTCAGCAATCAGTCAACGTAATAATTTGTCTATATTTCTGAGATGACGTATTATGTACATTACTTATATTATTCGGACTATTGTCCTCATCTTTGTCGCCATATTTATTAAAACGTTAAAATATTAGTGGTTTTAATGGCGATATCGCCAATAATAGCATTAATATTGCTTATTGATTCTATGCGTGATATTTCTTTGTATATATATATATATATATATATATATATATATATATATATATATATATGTGTGTGTGTGTAGTTATACATAGACAGACTGTTTCGCTGTATCACAGTACATCAATGTGGCGAGATAAAGCCAGGACCGAAGTCCGACTGATTTGGCATAATTCAGAATTTTTTTTTCCCTAAAATATCAGTTGCCGTCAGAGAGGAAGATGAATATTTACGCATTTCTTTTTGCATAAACACGCCAGAGACGTAGGTTTCTCGATTCATAGAAAAGCTTTGCCTTATCAGGAGTAGCAGTCACTGTTTACAAATTCACGCTTTACCACTAAAGTGCTCGACCGAAATTTTTTTCGGGGGTTTATATATTGTCATATATATATATATATATATATATATATATATATATATATATATATATAGCATATTATACATACATACATTGGTAGCAAAGTCAATTACAGTGTAAATTTAGATGATGAAATCAAGCATCAGTTTACTAAGGCTACCAGTGCTTTCGGCAAAATTCGCCATCGCTTGTGGAATGAGCGGTGTATTCGACTGGATACGAAAATTCGGATTTATTTATCTGGTGCCCTTGCCATTCTTTTGTACGGCTCACAGTTGTGAAATTCATACACGTACCAGATACGCCAGCAGGATGTTTTCCATAAAAGCTGTCTGCGTGCCATCTGTGGAGTTAACCTTCAAGATAGGACATCTAACGTAGACCTGTGTAGGAATCGAACTGTTTCTCATACAGTCTGTTACTGTGGACTGCTCATGTCTTGATAATGTCTGATGACAGGATACCCAAGATCCTAATGTACAGCCAGTTTGATCAGGGCTACAGGAATGTAGGACGCCCATTGATAATATACAAAAACAAGCTGAAGAGGAACTTGACAGCTGTCAATATACCTCATATCACTCTCGAGCTCTTAGCCTTGGAGTGGGTTGTATGGAGATCAACGTGTTTTAGTGTACTCAACAGTTTTCAATTAGCTCTTCTGAATCGTCTTCAAGAAGCGGGAGCAAGATCTAAAAGGTCAACCAATCTAACAGTGATCTCATCCTACAGTCGTTTCTCTTGCTCCATATGCGGCCTCCTTTGTAAATAACTAGCAGGTCTTAAGTGCCAATTAAGATTATCGCACAAAATTTCATAACTGACTCAATTGGTTAAGTTTTCAGATCCTCATACGTCGAAACCGGCGGGATAGTTCATAATATATATATATATATATATATATATATATATATATATATATATACGCACACACACACAGATACATACACGCACACACACACACATATATATATATACGCAGCAACCATTCTTTTAAACATATTTTATTAAATACTGTACACAAGGAGTATTTAATTTATTTTTTTTAATTTTTCTAACACATTGCGTTTCGCACGAATAAAGGAATATAAGTATTTTTTTTAGTTTTCAATTTACCAAGCCCTTTTGGACACTTCTTTAGCCCTTTCCAAGGGGATGTTTTTTTGTATAGTTACTGGTTCATCATATTATTGTTTTATTGGTGTTGTATATTATTTTTGTTTTGTTTTGTTTAGGGTTGATCATTCTGAGGCTTTGCGTATCGATCACGTCTTGAATTCGCTTGCAAACCGCTCTAATTTAAAATGAATATTAACACTCCATTTCCACTCTTAAATAAGGTGAGGTTGACAGTTCAGAGATATGTTTGATATACACGACTTCTTTCATAGCGATTCTTAAAGTGGTTATAAAGCGGTTATGACCAAAAATAGGGAAAATTTCTGTCCACACTTTACAAAACGGAAAAAAAACCTTAAAAACTGAATAAAAATTAATTAAGCCCGGTAAGGATGGAACTCTTAAAATTATTTTGAATTAATTTATTCCATATCGACATAAATTATGAGTTATTCAAAATAGAGCATGAGTAGAAAGGATTAAACTAATCCATGACTGT
Source organism: Acanthosepion pharaonis (assembly GCA_903632075.3). NCBI lineage: Eukaryota > Metazoa > Mollusca > Cephalopoda > Sepiida > Sepiidae > Acanthosepion > Acanthosepion pharaonis. The sequence goes on from CAHIKZ030000880.1 coordinate 256,913, forward strand.
ATAACAGATAAGATTATGGGCAGGCAGCAATTGTTTGCGAAGGCGAAAGGTGAAACAATCAGATGCAAGTTCTGGCATCTCGTCTACAGTTACTCTCTCACAGACGCGCTGTCGCCTCTCTCTGTCTTTTTTACAAATAATTTCATGGCAATTGCTCCGATGAGCTGCATTCGCTGGTTCCCAGAATTTATGAGTTCAAGCGCCCTACGAGGCTGGCATTCCGCTCTCACACATTCACTGTCGAAACTCCTAAATGTAGCCGCCTCTCCTACTCCAATAGCTTCATGTCTCGCACCTCTCACCTGTGGAACTCCCTTCCTTATTCCAGTTTCCATGATAGCTATAATCTCCAGCTATTTAAATGTAATGTCAATCGACATCTCCAGTTGCCTTGATCTATCCACTATCCTTCTCCTGATCTTTTCCTCTATCACTCCTATCTGATCTTGCTCCAAATTTTTTGTAACCACTTGCGTCCTAGTGGCTTCTCACCTTGCTTGGGGTGAAACGCTTAAAAAAAAAGGCTAATAAATTGGTAGTGTAATTTAGGCTGTCTCGGTTTTCAGTGAATAAACTATTTCCCAGCTGTTTTACAGAATATGGCAACATTTTTATTAGGTTTTTATTATTCTGTGTAACGTCCATTATTTTTATTTAAGATTTGACAGTTTTGGCGTAAACGACGCTTATAGCGTCTCTACTCTCTAAGAAAATATGAAACGTGGAAAAGGCCTCAACGATCAAGAAAATCTGTCATCATTAAGGAAAGTGCTAAATGTATCTCAGTTTATGTCATTGCTAAGAAGTTAGATCGTCATGTGGAGACGGTTGGATGAGAGATCCTTCGCCCAGGAAGAAACGATCCGATTGTGAGAACTCTATAACAGCTACGGATTTAAGTAATATTATCCGAAAGTCACTTGTGGAATCCGAACAAAAAAGCAAAGTTCCTGATCAACTTAAAACCACCAGAAATCGCATCCTGGGGAACATTGTTTCAGTGCGTGCTCCCTTGAATCTGCCCCCGTTAATGACCCATCACAAGAATTTGAGGCCTCAATAGTCTCGGAAGTACATATTCTGTATTCTTTTCACTGAGAAGACAAGGGATTTCCTTGAAGTACCTGACGGTTGGGTAAATATTTGGGTCTATTTCGGAGATTAATAGCACCAACATTCGCAACAGGTTGGAGGAGTCATATTGTGGGCTGTTATCATTGGAAACACACTTTTTGGCCCAGTTGTGTTACCTGGATTTTTTAAAGTGATCGCAGTCGCCTACTGCAATTTTCTAAAGGAGGTTCTGGATCCATGGCAAGATCCTATACCTCAGTCACTTCCAAAAACTCTAGTATTGATACATGACTCTTCCAAAAACCCTAGTATTGATACATGACTCTTTCTACTCTACTAGGTTCACCCGATCATTTCTAGACTTTGAAGGCATACAAGGTGAAAGATAGATGATATGGCCGCCTGCCTCTCCGAATATCAACGCTATCGAAAATCACTGGCCCATCATTAAACAAGATGTTTGTACCGATGGACACTATATTACGTCGAAAGATATAGGCGAACATCAAAGCTGCAGCAAAGACAGTCAAACCTGTCCGGTAAAAATTAGTTTGGTTAGTCTAAAGTTATTCTTCAAATTGGCGCTCATGTGGCCAAATAATTCATTATTCTAATAAATCTTCCTTATTATTATGATTTCTTGTTAAATATATACTGAAGGTATGTTTAATATGTATCATCACCCTACTTTTACTTCAATAGCTGGACTATTTTCATTCAAATGCTATTATCGTGCTTCTCCCCAAATCTGTCGAATCTGAATGAAGACCGAACAACAGTGTTGTCATATTGTGCAAACCAGCTGACTATAGTTTTGCCATAATCAAATCACAGAAAACCGAGAAATCCTAAATTTTAATAGCATTAGCGTGGTTCGGGGTGTAAACATCGAGAGAAGTGTATCAACATGCGATAATGGTACTAGTAATATCAACAGGCGTTTTATTTTAAGGAAATATTCGACATTCATCGACCGAGCAGCCACTGCTACTCGAGTTAATTATTCTTCATCGTCCATCGAAGTTGATTCAAAAGGCAAACGGTAAAAGTAATTACTACTATGGACAATGTTTCATCGTACTCCATTAATCCTTAATATATTGACTGGGTTGAATCGCACACATTTGCTTCAGTATATTTTGGTAATAAAGGAATCTTACCCGAAATCTTCTTTTCAATGGACGTTACATTGTGTTACAGACTCTCGCTTGGATGGAATCCAGAACACTATAAAGTTAAACACTTCACTTCAATCGCTATCTACCCGCTAAGATCTTGTAATCTTTATTTCTTATCTCTCCCTTTTTGTTTATATAACACGTATTAATCATTAATCCTCTAGTTTGAGAGGCTCATGTACTGGGTGCCGTTTAGTAAGAACAAAACAAAAAAAACACACTATTGCAAAATGGCTAAGATATTTTCACATCTTCCAGCTTAATATTTCAGCATCGTTAAATTTATAAGACGGTGTGCAGATTTACTAAGCATTAATCCTGCATTCATAGAAAAATGGTATTAAAATATGAGACCATACATCAGGCTTCTGGTTCAGAATATTTTAAGAGACAGCTGCCTTGATAAATGAGTACGCGTTTCTTCACTCCTTAACCAGTGTGCTCTGATCATAGTATTCTCGTGTTCCCTGATTGTATAGGTAGCATAAGCTGTTTCCTGATAAGGAATCAATCAACATTTATTGACCGAAAACCTACTGCTGACGTCGTTTGAACCTTATAACATATTACTTTTAAAACCATTTTTACTAGAAAATATGTTTCTCAAGTCGCTTAATTGTAGTACTTCTGCACTATATTTTTTTCTCTTCGAATGACACGTGCTATCCATTGTAGTTATTGATGCTGTTGAAATTCCTCTAATGATGCAGTCTCTGTCATTTCGTAGAGTTGTTTGTTTGTCATTCTTTGAGATCAGCCTACACTATTATACTTGCAAAGGGCTACAGCTTTTATTCGCTCGAAACCATTTTAAACTAATAATTTGAGACAAATTTTGGGTAAAGCTGGCAATTTAGATATTTTTTGAACAAGTTATAATAGCATCCATATGAATGCCTTGATATGGTCAAGCCTTTTAAGAATTTGTCCCGATTTTTTAATTTATTGTTTTATTTTTTGTCTGGGTAGAAGCATAAGAATGAAGGCAGATTTTCAACACATTAAAGCCAGTATTCCTGAATGAATGTGATTAAAATACTAGGCTTCCGCTTAAGATTTAAAAAAAATATTACACCGTGCATTCATAGCCGATAAATGAGGAGAGTCAATAGTTGCATATTTTGTCATTGCTTATATTATTGCTCACTTTGAAACAGAGACATTGTGAGAGATGAATATGGTTTATACACATTAGACGCCTTGTTTCTACTAATAAATATTCATCTAGTTTCTCACGTAGTTCGTTTACGTCATCATTGTGAAAAAGTAGTTGTTAAGAAAAATAACACGTGACTCTTTAAAACATTGACGTCATCATTCATGTGTAATATCTGTCATGCGATCATTGACAGTCTATAAAGCAATAAAGATATTGTATTTATTGAAACAAAGCAAGTTTAGTTGACAATTGATGACAATTCCAGAAACTATAAACATTTTTTTTGCTATCCTCTGCCAGCCGCAATGATGGAGAAAGCATTACCTCGAACCATCGCCAGAGAGACACGCTTCAAGACCTACTCCGTTTCACGGGGATTGTCCATTAATCGAGACGCAATCGCGCCAATCCTCCGAAGGAACGCCATCCAACGAGGGCCAATAAACACTGAAGTCTCCACTGCCACAGGATTTTAAAAAATCTATCAGCAAGGGGAGAATATTTATTTTTATCATCTCTGCGTCCCGGGCGACGGACCCCGGCTCAACCGCGGACCTGATCAAATTACCAGCCGAAAATGTATCCGCACAGGTCGCATCCCAAATCAACGACTTTTTTAAAAGGGAAAATGGTAATGCCATCCGACCGCTTTCCATCACAACGGTCGATGCCTACGGGATTCTATAAAGTGAGTTACCAAATTATGATTTAGCACAGGTGAAACAAGAGTATTTCTATAGATTTATCTTTAAATGTATCAATACCATCATCGCAGGAATCGTTGTTTTTATTGTTTTGTTTTTTTTCTATTTTCTTCTTATTATGTTTTTAAAACTTGTAACATTTTATATTCTATATCAACCACGAATTCTTCATTGGCAAAATCTCTTTCACTAGATTTCTTTCTTTTCCAGGAGATATTTTTAATTGTACTGAGATTTCATGGTTACCAATAATTGTAACGAGGAATGTACAATTAACTAATGTGTAGTTCATCATGATTCTCTAAAGATTTTCCTTTATTATCTGTGAATCAACGTTCATTCATGGCAAGGATATTTAAGACATTTTCCATTTGCCTTATTAAAATTGTAGAGCTCAGAGCTTTCTTTCTCTTGAGCTGGTTGCCAGACAGTTCTCAGCGAGTTTTTATCAATAGTTTTCAAAAGATATATTTTCTACCAAATTGAACTCAACAAGCCCGAATAATGCACTGAGCACGAAGGTACCACTTTCAGCGCCGATATCCGTTACATCACCCGAACTTTTATCTCTTTGGCTTAAGCTGAAATATATCGTGAATTGAGAAGATAAATAGAAAAATAAACAGCTTTCAAGAATCTGGAAAATATAGCTAGAACATTGTACAAATTGGTCTTCCATAATATACCGTGCAGCGTCATTAGGTACATTTAGCATTAACGTTGGAAAATATTGGCTTTTAAGTGGTATAATGGTAGTTATAATTTCAGCATGCTTTTAAAAGTGAATAGTTATAATTTATTTTCATTTATATCGCTCCTAAATGTTAAAGATCCGTTTCAGTGTACGGCAAAAGGGATACAAATAACAGTTTAAACTACTAGTTAAGGATAAAATTATTTGGAAAATATAATAGAGTCATCCATATCATATATTGGGAGCATATCTGCCACATACGGTCCAAAACTCCTGTTATATAATGTGATTTTTCTTGATGAAGTCAAAAGAAGAACTGTCAGTCTCGGCTTCAGACTCTTTCCCACAACCATAATGTAGCTTCCCTGTGATTTTCTATTGTAATTGTTCGAAGAGAATCTCTTATATGGGGCCTAGACTTTATTCAGTTAAGCGCAATTCAAAATTCGCGGCATGGTCTTATAAATTAGCAATTGAATTGTCTATATGTAACCGCTGATGTCTGCTATATTTAATTTCCTATCATTACTCCCTTAAGGAATTTTCTACCGGCTCCAGGCATTTCAGACGACCTACATCTTTAAAAATCTTTTATATTTTTACAGTTCGTTACACTTTTATTGTTTACTTTCCTCAATAATATTTCTCTAATTTTTCTTTTTTCACACACAGTAACTCCTTGTTGAAATAATGCTGCTACTGCTTGCCATGCAGTGAAATGTTATATATACATATATATATATATATATAAATTAAAAAGAAAGAACTGTAAGATGTATAATCTTGTGTTCTTATAGATATTTTTATTTTTACAACATAGTGCTCAATGTAAATTTACAGAGCATTAATATTATAAATTAATTGATTTAAAATATGCTTTTATCACTTGGACAAGCGATGAAAACCATTTTAAATTTTAAATAATATATATATATATATATATATATATATATATATATATATATATATATAAATATTGTTAAAGAGATGGAATATCAAAAAATGTTCCAATTTTATTCGTCATTTACAGGATTCTTTTAATGTCTGGGAAATCCATAGAAAACTGAAAAAAGACATCTAAATGATTTAACTGCTAAGAATGTTCAAATCTTTAATCTGTGTGGAGTTCTGAATTTGTCTGGAATTTTCAGTGTTTAATGTACCGATAATGTACATCTATCTATTTATATATCTGTTTTTCTCACTTTCTCTCTCTCTCTCCACACACACACACACACACACGTGTGTGTGTGTGTGTACATGTATGCGTGTATGTGTGTGTATGTATATATATATATATATATATGTATGTGTGTGTGTGTGTGTGTGTGTGTGTGTATATATATATATATACATATACATATATATATATATATATATATATATATATATATATATATGCGTGTGGGTGTGTATATGTATGTTCGTGTGCGTAGGTGAGTGTATTTCTTGACTATTACTCGTTCACTTTTACATTACCAGATTTTGAAACATGCCAGTTTGTGTCCTTCACATGTTCTGACTCATCTTTCCAGCATCTGATGAATATTCATGAACGTTCTCAAAATCTATAAGCCTTAGTAAACCAACCAAATATGTATATAAACACGTGCAACAAAATAAATACTACATTTGCCTTGATAAATTCCCTCAGAGGACAAAACGCGTCGGTTACGTATACTTTTTTCTCTTGTCTTACATGTAACTCTCTGTCCCTATCTTTTTCAATATGTACATTTCTATAAATGTATATAACTTTCGGTCTATCTGCTTCTAACTCTTTCTATATGTACGTGTTCGTGCGTGTGTGCGTGTGTTGCGGGAGACTGCTTTATTCGGTAGATGACAAAATGTTGCAAATGTCTTTTTTGCTTAGTAAAGCAAATTAACTTATTTTGGGAACTGAACACAAAGTTTTTGAAAGAAAAACAAAATAGATAAACGAAATATATCCACCAAGAGAAACTAATTCATAGAACCAACAGCATGAAGACATTGTTTCACCTCTCTTCTCAACCCCACACCCCAAACCACACGGTAAGGCGGTAGCCAGACAATCCCAAGAGGATTGCATTCGGCTTAAATATATCATTTCGCTTCATGTGGGTACATATTATTTTCACTTTTATTTTCTGGAAATTTAAAGAAATATTACGCTTCTTTCTCGTTTGGGCCAATGATAAATCGTCAGAAATTGATCAAGAGAGCGTAGGCCAACTTTAACCTAAATCAATGCCATTCAGCTACAAATTAAAAAAAAAACGAAGAAATGAAGTAAACCAATGTTTGAGAACGTATAAAAAAGACGCATAATTCAGTAAAGAGAGATCTGAGACAAGCCGGTCCAAACAGGAAAGTGAGAAAGCTATAATTTCGCATGTATTCTCACAAATGAACGACTGGCAAATATTAGGATGAAGATTGTGGCATATCTTTAGCGGAAATAGACCCTGTTGATGAAAAATATTGAAAACAATAACCTCCGTTTTTTTTTTTTTTTTTTGGCGAATGAAAAAAAAAAGAGAAATGAATCCACGCAGAAAAATAGATTAACCTCGGATGTATTGAGATGACGATTGCAACATAATTTTCAGAGGAAATAGACCGTTGTTGATGAAATTTATTAAGAGAACAAACAAACAATGATCTCTGACACAAATATCAAATTGAATGATGTCCGCAAAGTGAAATAAATGCATAAAAAAAACACACACACAAACATATCGAAAAAATATAATACTTACGAGAATATATATAATCTTTCTATTTTCTGGGACGATAATCGCCGTTTTAATCAGCCGAAATACGACGAAATGTTCAAAATTCTCCATGAAAGTAGAATCCGGCAATTATGTGTTATATTTGAATAAGTTTTGGAAGTGAAGCCAAAACAGCGCCAAGACAAGAGAGAGCTGCAAATATTCCGAAGAATCAATCCACATTATTTAGGCACCCAGATGCCTTAGACACACAAGCCTGCACGTGGCAAAATGCTAAAAAAAAAAAAAATCAGCATGCGTTAACTCAAAGAGATTTCACTTGCAACTTCTTAGAATCTATGAATCTGAAGTCAATACCGATGAGGAATACAAGATCATTAATTATGGTTGTTGAATTTACGCTTTTTTCATAGATTTCATAAAAGAGAGAAAGCAATTTGAATGCCATTATTTGGTTTGTTCTTCCAATAGAAGGTGTAGTTTTTTTTTCTCAATCGCCAAATCCCTAGATTTGCTTAAATCAACTTGGTGCTTCCATCTTTGATCGCTGTTTCACTTTATATTCGCAGCTAATATAACACTTTATAGGTACTTATTTATAAACGTGAAATATGTTCATGCATATATATATATATATATATATATATATATATATATATATATATATATATATATAAAGAGAGAGAGAGAGCGATTTTTTAAACAGTCATTATTACTTCTGATAATGCATGTCTCTCCAAATTGAATTGAGTTCTCTTAGACAGTGGCGTGTTTATGAAAAGATGTGCATGTAAAAAGTCGCCATTCTTTCTGCCGGGCGTCGACAGCCTAGGGGTTAGAACCTCCGACTGATGCCAAATCCATAAGGTTTCAGCCTTGGCTTGAAGCTATTGACGTGCTGTGAAACAGTGAAGAAGTCTGTCTGTGAAAGACAATTATATATTAAAACAAAGCTACCCACACTCACCAAAATTACATTTCAAACTAGTCACAACGTATTACATTGCATCTAGACATATGGTTCTGTTTTTAATATTTCTCTCGCGTGGTACGACGTCATAGAACCGCATCATGAATTTACGACATGCATCTGCCATTTCGTAACCATTATCGTCGCATAATATTCTTCCATATCAACATAACGGAATATCATCTTTGATGACGAATGATTGTTTACATGTCAGCATAACCACTCAGAACATGGCTTATGTGAGCCGAAAGATTAGATCAAGGAACAGCTTAAAAATATACAAGGAACAGCTTAAAAATATACAAATGTTGAACAATTTTTGTCTCTATTTTGATTCGAAGTTAAAGCATATCTACGGAGTTTACAACGGCACATGATCACACATAAGTGACATTCAATTCTTGTTATATTTAACAATATATGTATAAAGATAAACACACACACACACACACACACACATATATATATATATATATATATATATATATATATTATTTAAAAAAATATTAATTTGCAAATTTAAGACTTCGGCAAATAAATGTATACAAGTTCAGAAAATTATCAAAAAGAGACTATTTATTTCCCTTTAAAACGTAAACAAAGATAATCAAACCTATCAATTACTGGATATTTCCTTTTCAACATGACTCAATGCAGAGAATATGTAATTAAAAACCGACAGAAAATATATGGCTTATAAAAAAGAGAGACAATTCAATGAAGGCGAATAGAGAGACACTTGGTTCGAGGCCAAATTTGTTTCTTTTATGTGTTGCTATTTGAAGTTGAAATGTTGTAAGTTGAGGGTCAAACATCAGAAATGTTGAATAGCATGAAAGAAGTTGACAAAGAAAAGAATGAAGAAAAAAGAGAAATATCGTAAGTTTTAGTGTAGCATATGTTCAAGGATACTTTCAAAAGAGAATGTAAAATTAAAACATATTCAGTAAAAAGGAAGAAACGGGAGGGGTAGAACTTAATGTACTTGCATAAAAGGTCAGAGAGTGTAGAGATTATGACATATACAAGAGTCACGCAGCAGAGATTCACATTCAACCTCGATACACAGAAGAGATTAATGTCTTGAAATTTTGCTAAACATGCGCCCAGTTTCTTACAGAAAAGCGAAAAGAAATCACATTTGATCATAGGGGGTCCAATGTATACACCTCTGATCAAAACAGTTTTAGCGACTGCCACATATTCATTATTGAAACGTAACAGTTTAACAGTTTATATATATATATATATATATATATATATATATATATATATATATATATATATATATATATATATTAAGAAATGGACAAGTCGACAATTTATTTATTAAAGACATTTTTTATATTTAACGTTCTTTTTATAGATACAAGTATTTAAGTAAATGCTCTGTTTATAATAAACAGTATTAAATAACACAAAGGACGAATATTTTCTATGAAAATTTCTCGGACATTCAGGCCGGTAAATGTTATTTAATACTGTTTATTATAAAACAAGTATTTACTTAAATACTTATCTATAAAAAGAACGTTAAACATAAAATATCTTTAAATATATATATATATATATATATATATATATATATATATATATATATATATATATATATATATATATATATGAAAAACAATAAGAAAATAAAAAATTAAAAAATTAAAATGATTAGACACACTGGGTTTTGTAGATTAATATTCTTTCGTTTTTATTATTATTATTATTATTCCATTTAGATTCTCGACTAGTTTCGACCGAAATGGCCATCGTCGGGAGGAGAAATATTTCTGCTTGCTTTTGGCAGTGAACTACAGAAATGAATGTCTTTTGTTGGAGAAAATTAACTTTTGTCTGTAGTTTTCATTTGTTTTTTTAATTTTTTATCTTTTTCACATTAATCTTTTAACATTCCTTGTGTTGGTTATATATGTTATATATATATATATATAAATAAATTAAATAAATTATTATAAAGTATCCTTGAACATATGCTACACTAAAACTTACGATATTTCTCTTTTTCTTCATTTTTTCTTTGTCAACTTCTTTCAGGCTATATATATATATATATATATATATATATATATATATATATATATATATATATATATATATATATGTATGTATGTATATATGTAGATATTCTGAGAAAAAAAAAGTAAACTCATTCAGCTGAGAATAGGTTGGAAAGAATGAGGAACAAAATTCTTGTATACAGAGGAGATGTTTACTCTTTATGATCCCAAATACTACTCGCTTAAGGCCACATCACAGTGAAACACAAGTCTTCGTTCCATAAGCAACAACGAGTTTTGTAATTAATTAGGTTGATGACCGCTTGGAAATGCTAAGTTCTGTAAGCTTGGAATTGCGGTGTGCTGGATAATGGCACGAAATTGTTAATGGGTGAACCTAACCCTCTTTAGGTATATTCTCTTACGCACAAACACTCTTGGGAAAGGCAAGAATCTACCTTTTCTCTCTATAGCTGTGGGATTATTAGTAAAAATCATATTACTAAACCATTAGTTAAACTCCTTACAAAAATACCTCAATGAAACCTAATCTCCTACAAACTGATTTTTTTTACAAAGAATACATATTCTATTGATATGAATCTATTCTAAAAATCTAGTCGGCATTCAATAAACCACTGAGGTTGGTAGGCCGTAAAATAAAATAAGTCAATATCCAAATACGATTGTTTTGAATATATAAAAGATGTAAACACGGATACAATTTTCTTAACGGGAACGCTTATTTACAGAGAATGATTGGTAAAGCTTTGATAAACTGTCACATTGTAAATTTCATTTGATCAGTGACATGTAATAAATGCGAAAGATTCAAAATAAGACAATAATTTGTCGTTAAATTTTTACAATTAAAAATTTAAGTCAACACTAAAGGAGCCAGAATTTGTGGTGTGGTGTGATGGATATAATTAGAAATCGGAGAGCTGAGTTCGAATCCAAGGCGAATTTGTTACATTCACTTAAGTGCAAATAACCTTGTGAAAGGTACGGATCCATATCAGCTTTGAGGGGAATAGCAGGGCAGACTGGGTCTTTTAGCCATTGTTTTGCAACCATTCTAACACAGAAAGTAAAGGCAACCTACTGCGGGAATATCTTCTAACTAGTCAGTCAAGAATCGAAAGAGACATGATCGTCCATGGGTGTATTATGTATGGCACTAAACTGAACCGAAAGGAGAGGTGAAAATATGACAACAACGTCGCTAAGGGGATTGAAATCTCTTTCGCTGAGACACAGATACTGGAAGGCAACTGCAACATGTGTTGCAATCTGATCTGTTGCGTTAATGCACAGGTATTCTAAGACAGCATGCCGCCAGGATCATCGGAGAACGGATAATTCTGTTTTCGAAATAAATATTTTAAACTCTTTTATTTCATTCTAGACGTTTAGAAAACCATGCAATATTTTCCTTGAACATTTTGTATAATCAAAACAGAGCTAAATTCTAGTAAATGGCGACTTATTTAACATTCCTTGATTCATTCGCAACAGATCGCCGGTTCTCTCTCCCACCACAAGATGCTATCTTTCTCGATCGCATCGAAGGTTTTAGAAATTCAAAATATTTATTCGCATCTAGCTTAATAAAAATAATATCATAATATTACCCGATGTATACCTAAAATGTTGTTTATTACGTTATTCGATCTTGGCTCCCTTCGATCATGCTATGACATTAAACGCATCGCTTACATTCTTAAAATGAAATGTATAATGTCAAAAAGATAAATTTAAATAAAAATAAAAATAGTAAACAATTTAATGGATACAATTCAAATATTCCCCGAGTGATACATTTGAGGAGGTTGTGGAAGAGAAGGAAAACAACAATACGTTGTTTATCAGTTCTGTTAAAACAAAACATAGTTTTGTGTGTAGAAGTAAAAACAATCATATAAGAAAAAAGGTGATTCAGACATCTTTCCAATTGTTTATATTTAAGGCCAACAGCCAATTTGGTAATTCGTATATATATATGTGAATATTAAATTATTTTCTTAATCAGAAATGTATCCAAGATGGCGACAGGATAGGTCTTGCCAAGATGCATTAAAATGAAAACATCATAGACAAAGTACCGATCTAGCATAGCAATGGAATTTTTTATTAAATTTAATTTAAATTTTGTTTCTATTACTAAATAAATAATTAGTGCTTCTCTGGTAATGAGTTAAGGCTCAAGGCTTGTTCTGAAATAAAGGAACAGAATGAAAAAGACAAAATACTATATATAGTTCATCTAAATCCAATGTTCAAAAACTATAAATGTTCATGAGTTTTATTAAATTGCAAGGGAAAAATAACGGGAAAATGATAACATATAATAAAAATAAACAGTCTAATATTTATACATTAAATAATTAGTTATTCACTAATACACTCCGTCAAGGTAATACCAATCGTATCGATAATATATGGTTACGGACGATTTCTTCAAACTTTCGATCTACGCACGCGGATGTGAATTAATTCCTCTTCTTCCTCGTGTGTTGGACGTTAACATACCAGCTTAATATCTGGCTGCTATGTGTGTGTATATATCCGTGAGTTCAGCTGGTGCGATCTTGTTTATGACACTGACATTATTCGAGGCAAATTCTGTATTTAGTGTATATGAAGACACCTTTTAAGTCAACCTTCAACCCCACTGGCAACTAGCCCGTTTGAAATTCTGAACTGACACTAAGTACGAAGCTTACTTTGTTACCTTCCAAGGGGGACCCAGTATATATTTGGCAAGTACAGCTCAAATCATATTAAATTAAATCAAGGGTTCGTGGGGGACATTAGATTCGATTCGAACATCTGGTATGTAGTTAGACGGTTTTTAAATGAAATATATATATATATATATATATATATATATATATATATATATATATATATATATATATATATATATACCTGAAAGATGTCTGTAGGAACAGACGAAAGCTTGTAGTAAAATAAGAACTAATGCAACAGAAATTTATAAAAACAAGTTTTTTCATTCATAACAGGTTCAGGGTTTTTGTATATTATTTGAATTGTTTGCGACGATGGATTTCTCGCCAATTAAATCATTAACCTTTGCATTTGTTTTTTGTATGAATAATTCATGAATTTGTAAATTAAATTCACCTTTATTGAAATTAAAATAACTGATCCAAGTGCAAACTTTTTGGATAATAAGTGCGACATTACTGTAATTATTGAACAATATAGTTCATGCCACTTTGACAGAAAATTTACCAGTAAAAAGAATTCGCTTATCACCATATTTGTACAAGAAACGCACAACTGTAAAATTTAAATCAAACTCAGCGTTGCTACTGCACACTCCAAAACAATAACTCATTTCTAATAGCATTTTTTTCGGATACAACAATACATATATTTTCGTTGTCCTCTTATTACTGAGAGTAAAACAAGAACGACATCTATTCCATACCTGAAGATGTCTGTGAGGAACAGACGAAAGCTTGTAGTAAAATAAGAACTAATGCAACAGAAATGTATAAAAACAAGGATTTTTCATTCATTAACAGGTCCGGGGTTTTTATATTATTTGAATTGTTCGCGACGATGGATTTTCGCCAATTAAATCATTAACCTTTGTATTTGTTTTTTATGAATAATTCATGAAATATATATATATATATATATATATATATATATATATATATATATATATATATATATATATAGGTAACTATACTCGTTTTCGAAAAACCTTCAATTTTTGATTTGCCAATAATCAAATCAATCTCGAGGGAAAAAAAAAGGTTTTTAAAAATAGAAAGAGCTAGAACAAGAAAGTCTGTCGAAAAATATCGCACAGATACAGGTTTGACGCCCAAAGAAAAAAAACTCGACACGAGTAAACAAAAGAGCTCAATACAACCGTAGAGCCAGCTTTCCCTGACGATCCGCTTAGGTGAAAACTGCGTAGGTTTGTCTGGCTCACTAGGTTTATCTATCTATCTATCTATCCTCTCTCTCTCTCTCTCTCTCTCTCTCTCTCTCTATATATATATATATATATATATATATATATATATATATATACGTACACACACACATATATATATATATATATATACTTTACAGCAATGTTCTCCTTGTAGAAGGCGCGGGAGCCACTCGAGGAAGAGGATCACAGAGTAAGTGGCGGTTCATGCTGATATACGCGCAAGATAATTGTTAACCCTAGACTTGAACATGTTAAAATTCTAGTGATCAGGGAAAGATCCTCTTACGAGTTTGTTTCATGGATCAGTGGTTTGTGAAAAAAATCTGTTCGATTGAAACATCCATCTAACCAATGGAAATCTGAGGGAATGTGGGTGGCTTGCTAAAACATGAGTGGCATGTTGTGTCCTAGCCGTGAAGATTGGAAATGACGGAACCAAGAAACGTACAACATTTCAAGTGAGCACTTTCTATAGAATAGTGAGTGGCTTGCCACATCCTGTCTATGAGCGAGGGGTGGCAGAGTGGAAAATCAGACGCGAGACTGAGGACGGATTAACTCACGTCCTAATATGACAGCATTACTCAATTTTAGGCTTGATCTGGCTCTTCTAACGGTATAGAACAGCACGAGGATTCAGGCAATTACTGGAGCAACCCAGGGAAATGAACATTTTACCTGCATCTTTAACGATATATCGTATTTACGAGCTCCACTTGAGTTCTGGGGTCAGTTTAAAACCCAATACTCTCAAACCACGGACATCCCTGGGGAGAGATACATTCATCTTGATTGGTGGTATTTCGGAGTCCTAACGTGACCAGTTGTCATTCTCTGGGAATCATTAATTTTAATGGTGCGCCCATATATTGTCGTATCATCGGCATATATATATTAACAAATAATTTGAGTATAGTCTTACGCAGATAATTTAAGTAAAATATAAGTGAGGTATGGTGTCAGAAGTGATCCTTGAGGGTTTCCTCCCTTGATTTCTAGGGCACCGTAGGACTAGCTGTAAACAACTACCTTCCTAGACCTACTTGTTAGGAAGAAATTTCTAACTGAGAAGTCTCTTACATTAATTACATATCTAGA
>CAHIKZ030000880.1:277500-350000 GCA_903632075.3 Acanthosepion pharaonis
CCATAATATCTGATTGCCAGCATTATCAGTTTGATAAAAATCGGTGGCATATCAGCATTTCTGAAAGTTGTATCTACAGTGACAAACAACTGTTCAGACGGGATTTAGACATTGCCAGAAGGACCAGGCAAGGCTTGAGCCAGTGTGAAGAATTATGAAGGGCGGAGAGAGGGTCTGTGTCCCGTGTTGTTAAAATGGCTGCACCACAAGAACAGACGCTGAGTAGAAGTTGTGTCGTTCAGTGGTTGAGCTGAGTGTAAAACGCTGTGTCTTGACTTGAACCGTTTTGTCAATGATTTCCAGTTGCGGAGTGGATAACGATGTTCAATTTCCCGCTTCAACTTATCGAATTGGGAGTGGAATGTCCTTCATATGTAACGCCAATAACCAAGTAGATTTTATCTATTTTGTCTGGCTTGATGCACACACTGATCGATCTACAATAGGCGTTTAAGGAGAGGTCGATATTGCGATGAGGGTCTGATCCACACTTGTGGGAAATTTACATATAGAGTAGCAATGCGATCTGGTGCGGATTTTAGCGGTCTAGACACGCCATTTGAAACAATGTTGGATGCGTAAAAGATGACTAGTAAAAAATACTGAAATTATTTTAAAATAATATTAAACAAACGAAAATAGTAAATATTACATATTTTAAAGGCTTGACATATTAAGTAAAACAATCAACATTAAAAGAAAATAATTTAGGATTCTGAAATTGACGGTTAAAGATGTATTTAACTTCTCAGAATCTACCCTATAACACTCTCATAACAGGATAAAGAACAAGTAGGAAACTAATCTTGTTATAATATGTATAAATTTAATAATCCAAAAATAGTATAACATTCAAGTCACAACACAAACATTTACTGATTAAAATTGATAAAAAGTAAAACATACCTAAGACACATAGAATTATTTACTTTTATTTTTTTCGTTCTCAAGTCTGAAGTAAAAACAAATACTTACTCGGCTATTTAGCGAAGAATAACAGGGAGTGTTGCCATTTATTTAGACAATGATCACGTTCATTTATCAGCTAACCATGCAAAAAGGAAGAATATTCTTTTCATATTTGCATAACAATTAAGTCAATAATATCACAAAGAAGAAACGGTTTACCAAGTGTGAAAGAATATATACAAATAAATAAATAATAATGTGACAGAGCGTTAAAAGTAAAGAAATTAAGGAGCTCAGGACCGAGAACATTAGAGCTACTTTAGATTTTTCTAGGAATTGATATATATATATATATATATATATATATATATATATATATATATATATATATGTATGTATGTATATATATATATTGAAGCATGCTTCAATAAATAATAGAGGCAAGTTTATTTATTTAAATAAGTTTCTTTCATATTGTCTGATAAGTTAATAACATTATCATTGAAAGACGAAAAGAAAACACCATATTGATATTTATAGCAACAGCTTCCAATACTTAATACTTCTCATTTCCACTCAGGCGTGGTCATGTGTGACGTCACGAGCTGCCATGCGATTTTCGCTTCCGCGTCTCGTATACACGAGTTTATCGTTGCTTTGTAATTTTTGCATGCAACAAAAACAGAATATCATTATTGTTTTGTCCGTGTATTGTTCAATATATTGAAATGTAATTGTCATCTTTGATAATGACTTATATGAGCCGAAAGTTTAGATAGGATTAAAACATATATCAATATGGTGTTTTACTTTCGTCTTTCAATGATAATGTTATTAAGCTTATCAGACAATATGAAAGGAACTTACTTAAAATAAATAGACAAAACATGGCTATATTATTTAATGAAACATGCATCTAATTACACACAGACACAATATATATATATATATATATATATATATATATATATACATATTATAGGTGCAACTTTAATTTACAAATTCATGAATCATTCTACAAAAAAACAAATATAGTGGTTAATGATTTAAATGGCGAGAATACATCTTCGCGATCAATATCAACAAGATACACCAACCCCGAACCTGTATATGAATATGATCGCTATTCATAAATTCCAGTTGCATAAGGTCTTTTTAATTTTTTACAAGCCTTCGTCTGTTCCTACAGACATACTCACGTATGGAAATAGATTTTGTTCTTGTTTTTTTACTTCTCGGTAAAAAATCATTGACCTCTATATTTGTTTTTTTTGTATGAAAGATTCATGAATTTATAAATTAAAATTGCACCTATAATTGAAATTAAAATAAATGATCCAACGTGCAACTTTCGGATAATTAGTGTGCCATTACTGTAATTATTGAACAATATAGTTCATGCCACATTGACGGAAAACCTACCAGTAAAAAAGAATTCTCTTATTACTATATTTGTACAAAAACGCACAACCTTAAAATTCAAAATTCAAACTCAGGGTTGCAAACTGCACGTTCCAAAACAATAACACATTTTCATAGCATTTTTTTCGATTGCACTCTATTTTCGTTGTCTTCATTTATTACCGAGAAGTAAAACAAGAACAAAATCTATTTCCATACCTGAGGATCTCTCTAGGAACACGAAAGCGGATAAAAAATTAAAAAGACCTTATGCAACTGAATTTATAAACAGAGATCATATCATTCATATACAGATTCGGGGTTGGTGTATCTTATTGATATTGTTCGCAAAGATGTATTCTCGCCATTTAAATCATTAACCTCTATATTTTAGCGTTTTTATATAAATGATTCATGAATACATATATATATATATATATATATATATATATATATATATATATATATATATATATATATTTCGTTATTCACTTTATTAAAGCTTCGTCAGAGATCAATGACAAAAATGATAAAAGCAAAAGAGACACAGTTTAATATATTTGTGTTTGAATATTTCTTATTGGTTAAATACGTGTCACGTATAATGAAGTAATAGATAATATTCAAATGTGTATGGCAAATATTCTCAACGCTAAAGTGTGTAAAATTTAGTAAGATGCAATAGGATGTTTTTATTGGATACGTATCGCGTGTAAGGAAGTAATAGATAATATTCAAATAAGTGTAACAAAATATTCTGGATGCTAAATGTCGTAAAATGTGAGACGCTGCAGAATGTTTTGGAAAAAAATTTGTTGGGCTAGATATTTCATTGAAGTATATGTCTTGCGTATTTTGAATATATATTGATTTTATCCATTAGAAAGAGATATGTTAGATTCATGGATAATGGATCTGTAGAAATATTGTGATGCAATGTATTTATTAAAGATCCTCTAATAGTTGGTAATATCGCGTTATATATATTTTCATAATATTTTCTCTTTAAATGGTCATGTTCTTGTTTGGTAAGGATGGCATTGGGGAAAATAAAGTAATTTCCTACGTTGTTGAGGTGTAATAGGAGAGATTTTGCAAGTTATCTAATCTCTTTTGTCTTCCAGGTTGCGTGTCATTAGTTCATGTGATGTCTCCTCAGTGTGCATGCTTTAGAACTGTAGATGTTTGTATTGATAATCTCCTGCATTTGAATTTTTTTTATTTTATTTTATGTTTCATCCTGATTATAAATCCTATATTTTTGAGGTGGTTGTAACAATCCTCATATTATGGATGACCAATTGATTTGCGAGCTGGAAGTGTTGGATTGTAGAATTATGATTTTTTATAATTCTTGTTGGGAGTATTTGACTTTGGTTTTATGGATTTAGTGAGCACGTTTATCTTGCGTTTAAAATAAATGGCTTGGGTAATGTCGAAGTTTGTATGTGTTCTGAATATAACCCTCTCCTTCACTAATGAATTCAGCGGTACATATCTTAAGGACTCTAATATAAAATTCTATGATTATTCCAGCTTTTATTCACCGATTGTAGTCGGAATAGAAATTGATAAGGTCATTTTTGTTAGTGGGTTGGCAGTAAACCTTACATTCTAATTTATTATCGTTACATATTCATAGAATATCAAGGAAAGGTAGAGAGTTATTTGTATCAAATCGGTGTGTGAATTCGATGTTTTATTCAACTTTATTAAGTTATGGGGATAAGATAGGAGGACTTCATCAATGTATCTATGTAATTAGATCTGTTAGGCATGATATGTTTCACTGTGATTGATGCTAGGACTTCAAGAAAGAGGCAAGCGAGAACAATATATATAGAAGACCGAATGGGTAAACCGAATTTTTGTTTGCAGAACCTGTTTATTGAAATAAAAGAAACAGTGGTTAGTAAATAATTTCCTTATCTTTATGATAGCGTGGACGGGTAGAGGAAGCTTAATTATATGTTGATTTCTGACGACGCTATAAAGTGAAACATGATCATTAAGAAATGTTTCTTACATGTTCTTTATTCTATCATTTTGTGAGATTTCTGTTCATACTCTCTATTTCTCTCTCGCTCTCTCCCTCTTCCACGCTCTCTCTCTCTTTCTCACTCTCTCTCTTTCTCTCTCTCTCTCTCTATATATATATATATATACATGAGATATATATATATGTGTTTTGTGTATATATATATATATATATATATATATGAGGCAGGATGTGTGTGTGTTTTTGTGTGTGTGTGTGTGTGTGTTTGTGTGTGTAAATAATGTACGGCTGCAGTTTTCGACGGATTTTCACCAAAATGTACATGCACATGCTCCAGGGGGAAAGGCCAAGGCCGACTTTGCATTTCCAAACTCCCATCGATAGTGGATATAATCGATTTTTCTTGCTTCTACGGCAGTTTTCATGTAGTTTGCGGCCATTTTGTACTGGCCAGAGTGAGAGCCAATAACTGGCTGCCACGAATAGGCAGGAAGATTCTATTGGCCATCAGGAGAGCCAACAGCTGATTGACACGAATGTTAACTAGCATACTAGCATGCAAAAAAAAAAAATTCAATAGCTTCATTCGTCAAAAGTTGGGTGTGAAAAAGTATTTGTTGTTAACATTCTTTTTTCATTCGGTTTTTCCAGTTACGAGTCCTTTGTTAAAGCTGATCGTTTTGTTTTAATTTTGTTTAGTTCTTTTTTCGTAACAGATTTAATGTTTAGCATAAACTTAGAAACAATTCGCAGTGTGAGATAAGCAAGAAGTATGGCACGTAACAACATCTGCAATTTGACCGAGGCTGCTCCAATGTCTTCAGAGACTGAACAAGATAACAGTCTGTTAGATATTACTTTGATGAATTATTTAAATAATTTTATATAATTATCTATAAATGTACAAGAAATATATATTCAAGTTCACTGTTTTATCAGAGATATTCATGAGTTCATTTGTTCATTTTGATCATTCTACCAAAGTCGAGCAATATCACATGACTGCTTTCATATATCACATTTAAAAGTCTGTATAGAAAAAGGATGAAAAAATACGAACTTCAATTATCAGATACAGGTTGAAATACTCTTGCCTTTTTGAGGAGACACAGTACATTTCAAATATCTTGTTTCAAATGCCCAAAACGTTAAAGTAACAGATGATTGTATGCAAAACGGGAAAAACGTTAATAATGAAATTAATTTAAAAAAATGTATAACTTAATCAGACGTCATATATTGTGTATTTTAGATAGATTTATGCCCACACCAGAGAAGAAATGTGAGTGCTGATTGATAATTGCAAGAAGAAAATTTAAAACTTGACCCTGTCTATGTTTTATTTCGTATTATATTTCGGAAAATATATGTAACTATTAAATGTCAGGAAAATAGCAATGGCCTATCGACTATTATAATTCGCGTTATTTCTTTTGTAAATTTAACACGTAATTAAAACGGAAATATTGACGACGAACTCACTGTTTGAGATACACTTTCTTGAAAATCTTCCATTTAAATGAAATTTTTAATAAATGAATAACTTGTAAATTAATGTATTTTTAACTTTTTTCATTGAATCAATTCAATAAAATCTGAATATTCCATAAATAGTCTGACACATACATACATACACTAGTATAATTATGTTATTCTCAAAACTATAGAAGGCACATTTTATTTCTAATCGAATTCAACATATGCAAGGTAGTAACACCACTAAAAACATCCAGTTACTTGGTGTGAAAGAACAAGAAAATAGAGAAACATTATTATGGAGCGAAAACAAAAAAAAAGTAATCAAGAAGACAGTAGATAAGCATTTTAATTGTATTTAAATTCTTGAAGATCAAAGTTGGCTGGAAAGCATGGCGCCAGAAAAGTGTTCCATAAGCGCTGGAGTGAGAGAAAACAAACAGTTAGAATTAATAAAGTCTATGCACCATACTGAAAAGTTGGCATGTAATTATTTACAGAAATGCACAAGGAAGCAAATTTAATGCGTTCAGAAAATGACTGAAGCTTAGACGCCAGGTCAGAACCAATAATATTGCAGATTCTTCTTTGAATTTCATCAAGAATCTTTGAATCTATAACAGGAACAACGGACCATATGTGACATCAATATTCCAAGTATAGGTCAATGGTAAACATAGATATGGTTTGGTTTGGTTTGTTTTACGGCATATCAACCTCTATGGTTTATTTATTGCCGACAAGATTTTTATTGCTGGCAATAAATTTCTTTCAAAAAAGTATTGCTGCTAAAATTTTTTTTCCAGAAATGTATTGCCTGTAATATATGTACATTTTTTAAATTCATTGCTGGTAATAATTTTTTCTGGAAAAATTAATTGCCGGTAATAAGCTTTTACAAGATTGTATTGCTGGTATCCATGCCTATTCTTACACTTACATAGTGTTTTGACCTCGGTTTACGCCCATAGCTAGGAACCTAAAAGTTGCTACCATCATGGTCAGGGTGGACCTGGGAACAACAGCAATTATCTGCTGGTTTCACGCTCCTCAAAACCTGATCAGAGGTCTTGCTGTTGGATGTATTTTATCGTCTTACCTAGGAGGTGGATATAGTTTATTGTCTTACCCAGGAGGCGGATATAGAATATCGTCTTACTCAGGACGCATATATATATATGAGGTAGATTCTTGTGAGGGAGACTGTCTAGCACGATACAGTAAATCAATATTTTTAGAAGGACACAGCAATGTATTCAATATACCCTTTCATTTGCAAAATAATGTAATCTATTAAACTTTTGAAGTTTAGTTCTGTCTTCGTTGGCGCAACGTTAGATTAGTCAAGAAATTTACACAAACCTATTCATGTTTACGTAGTTACATAAGTCATTATTAACTTCATAAAACTGAAGTTATTTAACAAAATATTTCACTATGGAATTCCTTGTACCTCGCGTCAAATATTTGGTGTTATTATTCAAAATATTTTTAAAGAGCTTGCATCGAATGTGTTAATGACAATTTCGTAAATATCTTCGTCATACACAGCATCCTGTGGTGAAGTTCAACCAAATATTTTCACCGATTGTCCAAAAGTATTTGGTTCCAACAATAACGTGCGCATCGTCTAAAGTATTTAAAATCAATATGCATATTTTGATAAGTATTTTATAATTTATTTACTAATGTATTTATTTTAAAAATTAAATCCCTATGTAGTTCTTTATGCAGTGCTCAAATGAATATAAAATTTGCATAAAAAATTAAAATAATTATTGTAATAATTAGCTTAATTAAGATTTAAAGATTTCTTTCAGAATGGTATGAAAGTGATATAAAAGCACACAGTGAATAACCTTTAAGTGCGAAGGCATTATAAAAATGCACTCACAAAACTTCGAAGTTGTCATGACTATAATAGCACCACTCAGTTTCTGAAAATTAATTAAATAGCACACGATGAATAAATTGTCGCCAGCTATATTTTTAATTTCACGCATTTGATTGTTTTGTTTTTTTTTCTGACGACACATAATTGTGAAATCTGTTAGGCATCATCCACGAGAGAAAGACCACCGTGAGGAAATTTACTTAGATAAATATTTGGAAATACCTTGCTGTTCTGCTTGATATTCGCGCCGAAAGCTCCCGTATGATAGGACATCTAAGATAGACCTGTTTAACAGGTGTAATATTGGATGAATTGAGAATATTTTCATATAGTCTCAGTTACGGTGGACTAGTCATGTCTTGAGAATGTCTGATGCAGGATACCAAAGACCTTAATATATAGCAAGTTAGATCAGGGCTACAGGAATGTAGGACGCCCACTGCTGAGATACAAAGACACGCTGAAAAAAAATTTGTCAGCTGTCAATATACCACATAGCACCCTTGAGCGCTTAGACTTGGAGCGGATAGAATAGAGATCAACGTGTTTTAGTGGAGCCGGCAGTTTTCAAAATGCTTCTCTGAATCATCCTCAAGAAGCGAGAGCAAGATCTAAAAGGTCAACCAATCTAACAATGACCTCATCTCACATTCCTCACTATTGCTCTATATTTGTCCTCCTTTCTAAATCACTAGCGCGTCTTAATTACCATTTAAGATTATCGCACAAAATTTCATAATTGAATCAGTTGAGCTGTCACATGCTCATACGTCGAAACCGACGGCAGAGTCCATTATATATATATATATAGAGAGAGAGAGAGGGAGAGAGCGAGAGAGTGAGAGAGCGAGAGAGAGAGACTTAGTTTTCAGACTAAGGCTCTTACTCTCCTACACGTCCGTCGGTATTTATGACGGACACCAGTCAATAATATTCCAGTGACGGGGAACACAGGTGTATGTATATTCCATTATATCAATTATGGACTGACAGTGTGAGCAACAACAAAGTTTTCAAGAAACTTATACTTATAATCTGAAAGACAGAGTTGACTTATGTAGGGCCCATAATGAGAAAAGAGAGCTTAGAGAATGTGACACTCACAGAACATATTGAATTCATAAGTAACAGAGGAAAGCAACAACATCTGAACTACCAGAAGAATAGGAGGAATAAAAAAGATAAACCTTACTGAGGACAGCAAATAAGAAGAAAAAGAAGATGCGAACTCCGTATTAATGATACCAAAATCAATCAAAAAAAAGAAAGAAGAAAAATGTAAAACCAGATGATCTGCAATGCAGAACAATGCCCTCGAAAATTCATGCAAATTATTCAGAAACATGAAAATTTCGTTAGAAACAAAGACAATATTACTGAACTGTTATGAAATATAAGTCGTCCTACATAGCAATGAATGTCGAACACTCTCGTTACAGATGAAGAAGAAACGTGATGCAATATAAATATGGTTCTACAGAAGGATGCTGGGAATGACATGGACTGAACTTGTGAGCTACGTAGAAGTTTTAGATTAAAAAGGAAATAAAAAAGTACAATTATATTTAGAATCAGAAAGAGAGATTTTTTAATTTCTCAGCAGACAACGAGGAAAGAGGACTTCGAAAATTTAACACCCACAGGACAGAGGATATCAGTTAATAATCTACCTAACGAGTTTGGTTACATGTCTGACATAACTGGGATCACGTTAGAGGGCAAAAAGACATAGTGATAAGAGCAACGAGGGATAGGATTTTGTGACAAGCCATAATTATTCAAGTTTTGAAAGGAGACCATAAATAGAAATAGAAGACTAACAGGCAAGTAAAATATTTTGTTTTTCTTTTATAGAGTTTAAATTAATTTGCGTGGAGGGCGCATTACGAGAAAGTCTTTGTTTATGCCTACCCGGTCATACTCGGCTTGCCCCAAAATATTTTGATCGACGCTGATCAGAGATATGATATAAATGAGGATATTGCCATTTGTGTTCTTTAAGCTGCTATACCCAGTTAAGGTTATTTTAATAGCTCCCTACAGGTCATCATTTGACATTCATTGACCGACTAGCCAGTACTGTTGTCAGGTAGAAATTTATGAATTTGTTTTTTTAAAAACAGTATCTCTGGAAAATAGATTTCTCAAGTTCAGTAGATGTTATAGCTCTTTCCATTATTGATGGAGGTTTACTTCCTAAGCTTATATTTGAAGTGATGCACAATGTCAACACCTTGGGAATGTCATTATATTCTCTTTGCCTTACATTTTAGTTGGTAGTCAAGTTGATTAAAGGTTCGTTCTTCCAACTGGCTGCAACTCGTGAATTGCGACTCATTATGTATCGCTAAAACATGCACACCCGCACACACACACAATCATACACAAACACGCACATACACAAACACGGGTGTCCATTTAGTTCTTGATTTTGTAAAGTTTA
This sequence comes from Acanthosepion pharaonis, assembly GCA_903632075.3. Classification (NCBI taxonomy): domain Eukaryota; kingdom Metazoa; phylum Mollusca; class Cephalopoda; order Sepiida; family Sepiidae; genus Acanthosepion; species Acanthosepion pharaonis. The sequence continues at coordinate 287,623 of CAHIKZ030000880.1, forward strand.
TATTTTTTGAGGCGATTACAGCGGCAACTTGCTATAACACCAAAACTATTATCAAAAGATTAAATGTAGAATATTTTAACGTTTTATATTGCCAAAACTGTTCCTCCCAATATATTGGAGAAACAAGTAGAAGTTTAAAAAAAAACGCATCTATGAGCACAAAAGAGACCTCACAAAAAACAACTTTGCTTATGCACTAGTCATACATAGAAATAAATTCAACCATAATTTTGATTTTAAAAATGCTACACTTAAAAAAAAAGAAAATAATTCACTCAGAAGGAAAATTCTAGAGAGTGCCGCCATAGAATATTACCTAAATATTAATCTACGCCCAGGTTTTTTTTCCATATTTCACCTTTCTTAACAGAATTACTGCTCTCACAATCAAATGTACACAGCAGATTCATAATGTTAAAAGAAAATGGTTCAATACATCAACAGAGATATAATGACAATATTTTCCACACGTGACAAATAATGACGTTATTTTCAGTTAACAATATGAAAATAGCGTTTCTCTCCATTCCATTTGCTATGAACATTCTGTTTTTTTTATTCGTTGCCTTGCTCAATTAAATTCGTTTCGTATTTTGCTTTGATAACGTCCACATTGCACGAAACGGGTCAGCAATTACTAGTTTTCCTATTGTCATTTTTATTCATAAACATATACGTTTATATATCCGACTGTCTACCTTAATTTAACTATCTTACATTTTATCAGATGTCCTTTACTTTTTATAAAGTTTGTATTTTTCGAGGCGATTACAGCGGCTACTTGCTATTGCACCAAAACTATTATCAAAAGGTTAAATGTAGCATATTTTTAATGTTTTTTTTTTATACATATACTTTTTTATATCCCGACTGTCTACCATACTTTAGCTATCTTACATTTTATCCGATGTCCTTTACTTATTAATTGATTTTATGAAGAAATGACCGCGATCTTATTATTATGTTGAACCCACACTGCCATATATCAATAGGCTTAATCGACTGATGGCGACGCTAGTGAATTAGCACATAGCTTTTATGACTTGGCAAAATCATAACTAATTCATATTTTTTTAGCTTACATCGTCTGTCCTTTTTCACCGGAATATTTTCTCACAGATATAATTAAAGTAATAATTAGTTGTAGATAGAATTATAGGTTTTTAAGTTACATTTTATAACATTTCGTTGTATTCTATTTTCTTCTCCGTCTTGGGAGCAGACAAAAGATCATGTTCTACAAAAAAAATCTGCGAAAAATTGATCTTAGGGAAAATAAGAAATTATTTTGTGCAAAAAAATACCCAAATATTTCGTCAAATGAATTGTGCGGAAGATACATATGATTAATTCGATATATATATTTTAAATGAAAAAATAAAACAATTATTTGTAGTCTTCAGAAGTATTGATAACCGTTTCTTTATATGGTTTAAATTAATTAGAATTCAAAGATGATTTACTAATAAATAATAGGTGCTAATTCTTTATTACAGGTAACCGCAAGAATTCGAGATAATTTTACATAATTTTATCTCAGACTCTTCTTTCGCCGTTGATGTTTCTATTGTTCATTCGAATGTTCATTGTCTGTAATACTTTTAACTATACCTTACACAAATATGTGTACGCTTCATATGCAAGAATAAATATGAAAGGTATTTCCAGTAATCTTTTCTGTTAGCGTACATTTTGTGTCTGTTGAAGCTTTGGGTTTCTTTCCACATGTCCCCATCAGCTGTGTGTCTCTCTGTAACTCTCTAGCTACAGTTGTTCTTGAACCCTGTGCAGGGTGTGCATTATTGTAAAATAATATATATATATATATATATATATATATATATATATATATATATATATATATATACTTTTCGTTGTTTCACAACTCATCAGTGTGGCTAGATATCCGATTGCCTCAAGCCGGGATCGACACCCATCGGATATTTTACCCCAAATTAGTGATAAAAAATCAATTTAGACATATTCATTTTTTAAGCACTGCATTCCCAAATTATTAATGAGATAATTTATTTTCTAATATTTCAAAAACCCTCCAATCAATTCACACAAAAGTATCACACAATATTGGCAACACAGATATGCGTAATCACTGGAAATTTCGTACTGATCTGCGCAATGTAAACAAACTGGCGCCATATTTGTTATCAGCACGGTGATTTGAGTGTGCCAAATTATTAGAAGGGTTTAGTAAAATTCCCAGAATTGAGCAAGCAAAACGTTTATTAATGTTGAACGTGAATGTTTATGATCAAAAGAACCTAATAAATAAGATAATCAAACAAATAATAACAGATACAAACAAAGCACAGTTTTAAACAAATTAACAGGGATTGTACTTTCCCTGTTTTGAAATTACTTGAAAAAGTCGACGATCCATAGAATTTGTTAATTGTAGGATGTCATCTGCTGTAATGCCGCGAGATATGTCAAGAATTGCTTCCCATAACCTGAATTGTCATCCGTTGGCGTACAGTCTTCGCTTCATGATGCTTTACTGGTTTTCGATTGGGTTCAAATCCGGAGAATTTGCTGGCCACTTCATTTTTGAGGTCCTTCGAAGCCTAACTGTTTCAAATATTCAGTAATCTTGTGAGCAGCGTGTGAGGGAGCATTATCTTGCATAAAAAAACAATGGCCCTTCTAAAGGCAACTTTTTGCCTTTTCATCCACGGTTCAAGATGCTCCTTCATAAATGCTATGTATGCATCAGCAGTCATTTTGACGCCATCTGGTACTCTCCATGGGCCAACAAATGTGTTTCCAATAATACCACCCCAGATCTTTATGTCTCCACCGCCTTGTTGGCGTCTCAAACACTGATGGCGATTTTGTCCGTTCATTACCCAGCCTTTGCACCATCTATCTGGCCCATCAAGTGTTGCTCGAGTTTCGTCTGTGAACAAAACGTTAGAGAAGTCAATCTTCATATTGTTCTCGACCCATTTCTATCGATTTTGAATGTGATTTCTCGTCAACGGAGGCTTCGATACAGGTTCGACTGTTGTTGCTATTTCCCTCAGATACCGACACGGAGTACTTTTAGACACTGTAGGATCCAATACGACTGAAAAGCACTTGACTGGTTAGTCCAGGGGTTTTCGTGGCCTCTCGTTTACGTCGTGACATGAGACGACGTGAAATAACCCTCGGCTTGTCTTTATATGCCCTTTTGCGTACTTGTGTAGGGTCGGCGGTGAATTTTTCACTGTTTGATGACTCTTCCCTATCATTTTAAAAATTTGTAGGGTAGTTTTACTTTTTGAGAGTTCTCAGGTAATAGTTTTCTTTTCAGCATCACTTAAATTGCTTTTACGGCCCATCTTTTCACCAAATTCTTGTACTTTTCTAATAATGTGACACACTCAAATTACCGTGCTGATAACAAATATAGTTCCAGTTTGTTTAAATTGGGCAGATCAGTACAAAAATTTCGATGATTGCGCAGTTCAGTTTTGCCAACATTGTGTGAAAATTTTGTGTGAATTGATTAGAATGTTTTTGAAATATTAGAAAAAAAGTTATCTCGATAATAATTTGGCACAAAGTGTACACAAACACGCCAGTAACTTGTGTAACTGCAAAATTGTCCAAATCATATGAGAGTATGGGATAATTTTACATCACACAAAATATTTAAAAAAAACAAAAAAACACTAAACTAATTCAGTTTCTTTTTTCCAGGTTGTAGGCGACATAACACTCTAGAGAGTGACAGACAGTGACACAGAGAGAGACTGAGAGCCGCGTACGACTACCAGTATTGGACACTAACATATAGTAAGCTCCGCTTACACTATCTCTGTAACCTGTTGTTAATATATCTTTCTTACATCTAATCCGTGTTCCGTGTTTTTCTTCTGTGGTTCCGACTTTGGCCCCACATCAAAAAGAGAGATCAATAGAGAGGAAAACTGGATCTGGATGTCACAACAGCAAAATCGGTCATCATTTCAACTTAGAGCTAAACATTCGTATTTTTAAAAGTAGACTTCAATAGGGTTATAAAAACTTAAAGAATTCCAGTAATATATTTTTAATCATTTCTATGATAGAACGCATTAACTTACAATTGGACATTTTTTCTGTTACACGATTTGAACAATTCTGCTGTTTCTCCCGGTACATATACAATTTTGGGATAAAATATAAATAAAACAAAACATCTGATAACACAGGGTTTATAAATTCCAGCCTAATTAATAAAGAACATAATTCTTTATACAGGAAATTCTTGGGGGGATAAATGATAAATATTTTAACATCTATATACAGATCAAACACAGTTTAGTATATCAACAAGTTTTAAAAATATCATAGTTAAAAATGTTTCTACATACTACTACAACTGCTGTAGCTTAAATTCAATTAAACTTCACACAAAATGGCGCCAACATTACATGCGGACAACCGGCAAACACAGATGAAATTGCCTGCTAGACGCGTACACACGCACACACATACGCACATACGAGCGCGCGCGCACACACACACAACTTTGCATTTTAATCCTGCATAGAAAAAAATAGAATTATGGTACACATACACAAATGAATTATACAAATGGACGCTGTTTAACATGACTGATATACTTAAAAAAACAAACAATAGAAAAACTTAAAATATCAGAAATTTCTCTTTCTCTTCTGTTTTAATAAAATAAAACCTATTAGCCTTATAAGTGCTTCTTATTTCTTCATTATCTAATCATATATCCCTTAAGTTACACGCAAACCATTGTATATGATATTATATTAGTGGCTTAATTTGATGGTCTCTTCTTGTTTGTAGTAATCCTCCTGCTATTTTCAATCGAAACCTTCATTCAATACATATGGTTACATTGTACACATAACTGTATCCATTCCATATTATATATCGTATTATCTATTGTTTTATTATTGTCATTTTGCTATTATATTCCTAGAATAAATAACCTTTTTGCCGTACTAGACAGATTAATCTGACTAGAGCTAAGTTTAAGCCTTTAAAGAACGCATTCATACACGTAGCATTGGTTTTGTTTTGAAAATCTTGGCTTTTTACCAAGTTTTACATAATATTGAATAATGCTGACAGAGATAAATTTGTGTCGATATAGTAATTGTGTAGATTAATTATAATTTCGCATCTCAATTTCCTCAACAATAACGTCAATAAATTTCGGACTTGAAATGATGTTCTTAACTGACATTTCTTATTAATTAATATAAAAAAATAATTCCAAATCTACATCTCTAAATTAGAGAATTCAAACAATCTTTGAATGCATTTACACTTCTCACAACACTATTTAAATATATTGAAGAAAAACATCATACATTTTGACCGTCACTAAACTAGCTTCACTGGGTCATGTGTAGTACCGGGTATATTATTTTGGTTGATTACTGCTGGTAATATAAGAAGCATTTGAGTAATGTTTCAAAAAAAAGATTTAATCATAATTTGAACTCACTACAATTTCCTTTTAATTGCAAATACGTATTACGCCATACGCACACCCTTCTATATATTTGAATTAATTTAAAGTTCTTATTATTCGCTTTGCAATTCTGATGTGGCAATGAAAATAAATCTATATTCAGTCAGCTACAGTAACTTGCTTTAAGGAAACAAGTAAAAAACAAACAAAAAAACACCCTACTCAATAACATTAAGCGTTGTGGAGACACCCTTTTAACAGAAAATGAACTAAGCAAGACGCCTTAAATAAAGATCAAAGTGAGTTAGAGGAAGTTAATCACAGTCTGCCCCAGGCTCGTGACAAGACAAGGCAAGACCCGCGTCATCGGGCGGAGGATGACACATTCGTGCTTTGCCTTCTCATAGAGACACGGCTGAGAAAAACAGCCAGTTCTGTACCAGATTCCGCTGTGGCGGGAGCTGGGTAAAATTTTTCCAGTAGCCCATGTGGAAACGCTCGGGTTCCTTCCGTTAAACTTGACCTTGTGTCGCTTCTAGTCCGCAGTAGGGAAACCGGTGATTACCAGTTAGTCGAAGTCTGTCCCAGGCTCGTAACAAGAAGGCAAGACACGACCCCCGTCTTCGTGGGGAGGATGACTCAGTCGGGCATTGTCTTCAGATAACAACACGGCTGAGAAAAACAGAACAGTTTTGTACTTGAGCCCGCTTTGGCGGGGGCTGGCTAAATTTTGACCAGTGGCCCATGTGGAAATGCTCGGGTTCCCCCACAGTTAATTTGATCTTGTGTCGCATCGAATTTACTGTGACGTGACAGGTAAATACCAGTCCATCGCAATCTGGCCCAGGCTCGCGACAAGACAACACAAGGCCTCTCTCTTCGGGCAGAGAGTGACATCTTCAGCCTACAGCGGTAATAACTGCACAGTCATAAATGCCGAATGTTTTCTTATAAAGAAACAGATAATATTCACATCATTATTATTGCCTCTTCTTTTTTAATTCATGTTTATCCTTTGTGATTAAATTACATCGTATATTTCTTGGGTTTACTCTCTATTCTATTGTATTTTCTGACAACCCATAATGTTACATCATATCATATGATATGGCGCTTTCACGAATGATATGTCCCTTCTGTCTTCGAAACGTGTTTTTCTTCGTTTTTATAGATGAAAATACCTAGGGGAAGTAGATTATCATATCCCCACAGCATCCTTTCATTTATTCTCTGCGAGATGACACGACGTCTTATGAAAACAAAATGAAGTAATTTCCATTGTCATGAATTAAGTTTAGTCCTTTTCCGACGAGGATTGATTACCACACAGAACAAAAGTTTGCGTTGCTATTAAACCCATACCAGACGACAAGAAAAAAATGATTTATGTTGGTCCCAAGGGATATGGTACAAAAGGGAACACGATTCACTTAGCGACATTATGGTCTTACTTGGAGTGAAATGATTATAAAGAAAAAACAGATAATATAACTCCATATTGCATTATTGATAATGTTTACTAACTCTTTTGAAGCAATACCATTTGCATAAGTTCTAATATCCTAAATTCTTTCATCAGTTTTCCTATAGTATTATAGTACAGCAATGGAAGTTTTCCGTTTCGGAAACATACAGTGACAAAACAGGTGTACTGTAAAACTTGTTTAAATCTTAATTAAACTAAGATTTTCTATGCAGTTATCTGAACAGGAGAGATCACAAGTAATTCTTAATAATAACTTCATATCTTTTCCTTCTCACTTATCGTTAAGAATGGCTTCACTCCTCGTCGTGTCTCGTTGTTCAAATTTCCATTTTGCTTCGACACCTGTACTTTTGATCTCTTTCTAGAATATTCCATATTTATATAAGTTTCAGTCATGTGTATGACGATAAGCAACATGTGACAGCCAGGCATCTGAGGTGTTGAGGAGCGTGGAACACTATCATAATTGTTGTTGTCGCCAGGACCAACCAAACCCGCTGTGGTAGCACTTGTTAAGGTTCCAGCTACGGGTAAAAATATGAGCCCACACCAGAAACAAAAAAATAAAATTCTGTGAAAGTATAAAAACGCATTTCAATAGTAAAAATATCAGCGATGTATCACTCAACATAAAGAAACTTTTTCATGAGATATATAGTATAGTATATGAAATCAAACTGCATTCCTAAATATACCTTAACAAAAATTAAAGCAAAACACACACATATCACTGCCTCTAGTAATTATGTTTATATATATATATATATATATATATATATATATATATATATATATATATATATATATGCAAAAAAGATGAATATTTATTACCATGTATTAAGATGTTAAAGCATAATAAGCAAGATTAAATGATTCATAAGTATTTGATATGTCGTTAAACAAACAAATCAATCATATATATATATATATATATATATATGTGTGTGTGTGTGTGTGTTTGTGTGTGTGTGTTTCTGTTTCTGTTTGTGTGTCTGTGCAAAGAGGGAGAGAGAGAAATGCGTGATGAGAAATAGAGAGAATAATATATGCACAATGATTGCTACAACCATGTGCAAATTTTGTACAGTTCTGCTTAATGTTTTTTAAGATTGCATCAATCTTCAGTTTGTCTTTATTTTCGAGCGATTTCTTTTCAGCAAATGTATCAACACAGCTACTATCGTTTTTTTTTTTTTTTTTTACCAGTAAACCTATTACCTGTTTCCAGATTGATGCATCTAGACGTTCGTTCTCTTTGCATTTTCCATTAATCTTCATGCAAATTCCGAAATCTGGCATATCCATCTGCTTTCGTTACAGGGCTAAATTTTATACGTAATTTGTCAATCCGTATCTGACGATAGTTACAGCATGAATTCCATAGTTAATATATATTGAAAGCAGAATACGCTATATTACATTTTTATTACTTCAAAGCTGACAAAAAAAATGAAATTTCGGTATTAAATTACACATACGTAGCTCATATATTGCTAATCAGACAAATCAAACATATAAGTTTCATTTGTAAAACTGGACTACATTGCCCACGCCACAACTTCCTCCCTGATGTTTTAGAATTTTTACATGGACAGATCTTTATCTCAGTCAAGATTATCTCCTCCGGTCTTTAGATCGTGCATTGTGAATATTTTTAACGCCAATACGCGGTATGGTTTTATTTGGCTGGTTTGATCATTTTGGTCATCCGTTCTTTTCTCACTATTGGGTGTCTGTAGGTTTACACCCACTAATCTGCAAACGACCATCGGCAATAGATATGTCACCAAATTATTCTGTTAATATAATCGATATAAAATGAGAGCAGTTTATAGGTCGTTATATGCGATGGCATATATGTCGTTTGAAATTGTTATAACACGCTATCGTTATGTTATTCAAAAGTATTTGTCTGAAATATTTGTGAATTCTTTTGCTTCGACTTATATATACAGCTGTTCAGTTTTGGTGAAAAATCTCGTGTAATATATTCTAACGAATTTCATGTGTAAGTTTTGTACAGTTCTTTTTAATGTCTTTAAAATTGCATCTATATTCAGTTTGTCTGTATATCAAATGCATCAACACCGTCAGTATGTTTTTTTGCCAGTAAACCTCTTTCCAGATTGATGCATCTAGACGTTTGTCCTCTTTTCATTTTCCATTAATCTTCATGCAAAATCAGAATTTTATTTTTATGAAACAAGTTTTATGGACAAATAAGTGCTAAAATCGTTCATAAGCTGACTATGAAAGAGTGATGGTTGAGATATGAAATTTAACAGTAACTAATTTGATATATTCTTATTAATACCTACATTGTTTACTTAAACCGATATCTGACAATTCAAAGCAGAATTAAACTGTAACGAGAAATGTTTGCAGTAAAAGCAGTTAATCCCGAAGGACATTCATGTTGACATGGTTGCTACATTCGGGGGCGATGTCCCGCTTCATCAACAGTGCGAAAGTTGATAGCAGAATGTGTGAGGAGAAGGAAGAGTCATGAAAACGACCAATGGTCTGGAGGTCCGGCCACTGTCATCACCAAAAAAACATTGATAATGTTCATCAATTTTTGATTGATGACAGGCGATTTACTATACAGCAAATAGCGAATGCTATTAGCGTAATCTCAGGAGAAAGTGGAGAATATTCTGCACGAAGATTTTCGCCCGACAAAAAATTCTATGAGGGGATTTTCACGCCCACTGACACTTGGACCAAAGCAAAGAGAATGTTTAAATAGCGGGGAAATCTGGTATATCCAGCTGGTTTCGTTGATTGTTTCCTAAGCTAAGATGAATGTAGCGTTCATCCTTTTCAGCCAGAGATAGTGACAATCCATGCTTTGGAGACACTACTACTCACCTGCTCCATTAAGCGAAGCTAATTGGCTCAGTCTATTGTGATTATAAGGTAATTATGTTTATTGACTAACTTCGAAAGGGATGCACCCTCAGTAGAGTGTAGTATGTCAACTTGTTGAGATATTTACGAAAGACTTAAATCCAAACAACCTGGAAATCTGACGAAATGGGATTTAATCAAGACAATGCTCCAGCAGTTATGGCTTTGATTTCAATGCCTGCTGGGAATTAATTATTTGATCACTGTCCATTTTCTCCTGATTTGACTATAATCTCTTTCCCAACATGAAAAACACAATTGGCTGGGAACCTGTAATGCAGTGACAATGGCGCTGTGTCTACTGCTGGTTACTTTTTTGACCAGGACAATGAACAATGTTTTTGAACTGTCAGATGCCATTTTGCCTGGAACAAAACAATGCAGTTATTAATAAAAAGGTTTATAATTAATGCATGCAAGATTTCCCAGCTCTGTAGTTACATATGAATTCTTCAAACCAAAGTCGTAATTGTATTTGTTTCATGGATCAAATGAAGTTTGATTAAGCCTGTTTCTTCATTATCTCTGGTAATATAAAGAGGGTCAAAATGTGCTTCAAAAGTGATGCAGTCGAGATATCAAGATTATTAAAACTGTATCTATATTTCTGAGATGAAGTATTACGTACACTAAGCGAAATAAAGGGTTCAGTTCAAGATACCAACCAACTGAAGAAGGCTGGAGCTGACAACGGCTGAAAAGTTGTGATACATATGGCAACGAAGATGAGGAATTTAGTCCGAATAACATAAATAGTGATTATTAAAACCACATGAAAAGTTGACTGTTATTATTTTATCTCCTAATCAAAATAGATTTTTGAAAGCGTATAACGCTTTTCTCATATATCTCAAAAAAATTCAATCAAATATATTATTCAAGACATTGTGTAATTCGTAGGATCTGTATTGATATCCTTCGAGATATGATGGTTCCAATCAAGGGTTACAGATTCGATTCCTTTCGGAGAAGCACATATTTTCTACGAAATTTCTCAAACATTTAAGCAGGTAAATGTACATCATACTGTCTAATTAGAAAAAAAAACAAAAAAACAAAAAAAACAGAGCAATTACTTCAATGAATTATATCTATAAAGATAATTTATAAACGGAAAAAAATATTAAAATAACTGTCGGACGCCTTCCATTTCAAATATATATATATATATATATATATATATATATATATATATATATATATATATTGTTCTACCCGCTACTTCTATCACAACTGCAATAGAAAATAATTCATCTTAAATTAATCTAAAAATTCTCACAACTACATCTAAAACAATGAAAGACTTAATACCAAAAAAATACAAGGAGTCAAAACATGAAGGAGAAATTTAATCTATCATCCTCAAGTATAATAAGAAAGAATATATTACAGGAAAGTCAGGAATTTATATGAACACAAGAGAAAAAAAAACATATTAGACGAATTTTTTACTCAATGTAACGAGACTGACCACAATTTTGTATCAAAAATACTTATACAAACATGGTGCGGGTCGGGTTCCTCACACCAAACCAAGGACAAAATAAGCATAGGTCCGCAACTCTTTCCTTTTTGAGTTATTAAGTTGTGTTGCCATATGTACAATGTTGCATTTATCATTCGTATAAATTTATGCCTAGTTTGTATTAACGTTTACTGTGTGTAATAGTGATTTTAACTAGAAGTGTTCTGTTTTAACAATGCCAGGATATTCATAAGGTGAGCAGGAAGATATGATTTTTTTTAAATACGGCCGCGCGAACCGTAATAGACTGCTTGGTTATATTCGATTGTGTCTCCAGACCGAAGTCAGCCAAACTTCGCTTCTGTTTATTGTCATTTTTCTGAGACATGATCGGTGGCATCACAAAATTTGAATCGAGGAATGCCGAGATTAGCTCGGTCGCCTAAAATGTAAGTACAGATTCTGCAGGCTGTCGAAACAATACGGTTATTAGAACACGTCCCCAACATGTTGCACATCGAATGATACCACATGGATGTTACTTCATGAGCAGATCCTGCATCCGTATCCTTTGCAACGTCTTTCGATCTTTGATCACTGACCACGGGAAAAACATTTACCGATGGTTTAGTGCACAAACAACTGATATGTTGTTTGCATCTTCATTATTGTTTACGGTGAGGTAACTTTTGGAAAAAATAGAATTACAAATTTATACAACCAAAATTTGTGGGTGGCTCGGAATCCTCATTCTTTAATAAGTTTAAGATTAATGTTAGGGCTGGAATGGTAAGTGACTGTCTGTTAGTCTATATGTTCTCCCAGCACGTCTTAAAGGATTTGTCTACTGTGGCTTAATTTCGAACATACTTCCAAACAATCTAGAGGATATAACCCTGCTAATACGAAGACACATGTGGTTCATGCATGATGGAGCTCCAGCACATTTCAGTGACATTGTTTGCGATGACATTTACAATGAAAGAAAGATAGATTGGGGATGAATGGTTCCATAAACTGCACGTTTCCTCGATCTCAGTCCTTTGGATTTTTATCTGTGAGACCATATATAATAATTGGTTTATGCTGCAGATATTAATAATGCCTCGTCACCGTGTCATGGGCGCCTTCGAAACCATGCTACACCGTGTGGGAGTATTTGAAAGTGTCCGCCTGTCACTGAACCGACGGGGGTGAGCATGTATAGAAAAAAGCGAACAAAATTTTGAACATTTGCCATGAATTGCTGTTTGGGCGTACAAGTACGGACATTTGAACATCTATTTACATGTACCTTGTTTTGGTGTCAGGAACACGACAACAAAGTTTATAAAAGAATTTCTGCTAGTATCTGATAGCTGATTTCGAGCAGATATTCTTTTGTTTCTATATTGTATTGCTTCATGTAAAAGAGACAAAAAAATTGTGAGACTACCCGAAACATTTCAGCTGCTTTATTTTCCGTGGTTACCTGTAACTGTTGAATCGAAAATGAATAATATGGCAGTTTAATCAAAGATGACGTGTGCCATTATTTTCACATACGACCTAAAACACTATATAGACTTAACTCACGCAACAAGTATTCTTTTGAAAATAATTGGTGAACAGAATAAAATCCATACTGGCTGATTTGTATGGGGATGTGGTTCAAGTAAAAGACTAGCGATTTAACCAATGATGACGTGTTCTGTTAATTCCATATCTTATCGCGAACATTAACTCAATTTAAAGGACTTAAGACACGCGAGATAGCTATTCTTTTTAAAATAATTGCTGAGCACTCTAAAACCATATGAAATGATTAGGGAGGTGATATAGTAAAACGAATAAACATGTTTGAAGTAGCAGTTGATTCATGTTTTAGCTTATTGGTATTATATTTTCTTTGATCTTAGGTTTTCGGTTTTTTTACAACTAAAGGACAAATAATAGAAACAGAGACAATGATAGTTCCGGATAAAGTAATATCGCAATTATACAGATTGTTACTTCAGATGTATTAACTTATAAACACATTTATTCATGTTTAATTGCCTAATGTCAGTTTACATTAGTTGCATTAGATGAATGCTTTATTCATAGTTTAAGTAATGACTTAAAATCTTAGTAATCGGGGAAGCAACAGCTTAGGTTGTTCCATAAATTAAATGCTCTTAGGAAAATCTGTCCAAACGGAACGACCTCTTTACCAAATGAATCCAAATAGAATGAGGATGATTATATCTTGTGTACATTTCATTCCAGACCCTCTTGAAAAAGTCTGAACAGGGGGAAAATCCGCTCGTCGGAAAATTGACATGGAAATGTCGATAGGGAAGAGAGAAGCTAGCAATGTTTCTTTTGTTTTAGGTTGGCAAATAATTCATTACTCACAATGCCGTGTAAAGTATGTTTAATTCTGTCAAGGTTAGAAAATTCTGATGTTTACTTGTCAGCATAGCAGTAGGAAACTGCAGAATAATATCTCCTAGTCAACCTTCTCTTATATATCTCTGCCTTGTTTAGCATCTCTCAAGCTTGCTACCCAAATATTTTCCATCTTTTTTGCCATTTGTTGTGCCGAAAATGTTCCCTTTTATGATGGCAAGAGAAAGATTGTTGTCAGTTGTAATGTGGCCAGAACATTTCAACATTCCCTTCTTAACGTTGATTATGAGATCTGTTTATATATTTGAGATTAGGTATTTTAGATATTTACACTAGTAATATTGTTCAAAATGCTATCCGAACCGCAGTGGAAATATCCGATTTACGTTTTTATTTGACAGTTATAGTACTGTCGTCCTTTTACAAGCGCCCCCTCTATAAATGGGAATTGATTACATTTTATATATATAAGCAATGGCCGAAATATTCAAGTCAAACGTAGATACATTGCCCATCATTTGATATATTTATATATATATATATATATATATATATATATATATATATATATATATATAATATATGATTGTGGACACTGCTGTACAAAAATGATGACTATAGTTTTATATATATATATATATATATATATATATATATATGCGTGTTTGTGTATGTGTCTGTGTGTATCTGTGTTTGTATGTATTTGTATGTGTTATATTCTCGTTTGTCCGCTTTTTTATGATTTAGGATTTTTCCATTTTATTATGTACCATGTATGTTAAACTTAACTGAAAAGAATTATCATACAGAATCATCATATATTATTTTTTTCAGCAAAAAGCACCATATTCTTTAATTACTCCTTTAAAATTCTTAGAATTTACTTTCAACAGTTTTTGAAGAAAAGCAAATGGCACACCTCCACAATCATTATTCAACCACTGAAAAAGCTTACTCTCACTCATTGTGTATTCTCTTCGAACCTCCTATGCTACTTATGTCATATTAATTCAAGAGAGATATCAGGAGACAGATCGTCGTATTGTCGAAAGTTGAATCTTCCAAATATTCATAGACCATTAAAACATGTCTTTACAAAATCGAATGAAAATTTTCATTTACATGATTCCCTTGACCTGATTTGAATTCACATTTCTCACCAAAACATCCAACACTTGTGGAACCATACATTCCTCATTCTATCTTTCTATTGTCTTTTCTCTCACATACTGTCTACACTTAATACCAACAATTTTGAACTCATCTGTCGGGAAAACATCTTCCATTCTTTCGACGTCCAGTTCTTGCTCATTTTTACCATAACTATCTTATCCACATATTCACCTTCCATAACAATGTTTTTTGACAACTATACGCCCGCTAAACAAGGCGGAACTAACTTGGTTTTTCACAGCTGAGTGCAAGACTGGTTGCAGTTGAATGAAATTGTGCTGAACTGTCGATTGGGGAGTAGTTTTCCCTCCATTCTGACAGATCAGGAATACAATTCCTTAATATTAAAGAATTGTAGTCTTGATCAATCAAAATTCCTAAATAATTCATCGGCCACACTGCAACATATTTGACAAGAAGAAATATTTCACAGCTCAATAAGGTCTGATTTAAGTACTCATGGAGACCTACTGGGCCCCATTCGTATCGTACTTATTAACACAAATAGAATAGTAGCGTCTTCACATAAAACATGTTAAAAATAATGGAAGCCATATTAATAAGAAAAAACAACTCAATAATATGAACTATAAATATGAACACAATTTCTTGACCGTGTTTGAAAATTAAATCTTTATATAAATGCATACATGCAACAATCTATTTCTTGTTAACAGTTTATATATTTCAACCTTGAAAATGGCTAAACATTGTAGTCAGCACCCAGAGATGTCTGTCTGTTTCATGACAATCTTCAGGCCGGGCGTTGTGGGTGTTAACACCAATGTATCTTTTTTATATTTACTCCTAATCTATCCCTATTATTGAGCACATTAACCCATAAGTATTGCATAACTTTAAACTATATTTTATCATATATAGACACACACACACACACACACACACACACACACACACACACACACACATATATATATATATATATATATCTTTATATATATATATACACATATATATATGGTAATATATATATGGTAATATATATATATATATATATATATATATATATATATATATATATATATATATATATATATATATATATATATATATATATATATATATATATATATATATATATATATATATATATATATTTATATATATATATATATATATATATATATATATATATATATATATATATATATATATATATATATATTTATATATATATATATATATATATATATATATATATATATATATATATATATATATATATATATATATATATATATATATATATATATATATATATATATATATATATATATATATATATATAATATATATATATATATATATATATATATATATATATATATATATATGGTATATATATATATATATATATATATATATATATATATATATATATATATATATATATATATATATATATATATATCTTTATATATATATATATATATATATATATATATATATATATATATATATATATATATATATATATATATATATATATATATATATATATATATATATATATATATGGTAATATATATATGTATATATATATATATATATATATATATATATATATATATATATATATATATATATATATATATATATATAAGCGCTGTCGGTTTAAATCGCTGTAATTTATTTATTATTTATTTTTTTACTCAACATGTTTTAAACGTTTTATGTTATTTATAAAATCTCTCGGTTTAATTCGCTGTAATTTATTTATTAATTTTAATTGCCGAATTTTTCTTATTATCTTTGTAAATAGTAATTACTAGCTCGTGAAATCAAACTTGATGGGAAGTGGGTAAAAACGGAAAACATAATTACCTTCTAAGTATCCGATGAAAGGGAGTCCACACAAAAAAATGAAAAAAAAATTAAAAAAATACCCGTAAACAGCTTAAATAGAGTTCGCACCGTTGTGATTGGCTGTTGGTCAACCTCCAATCAAATGTGTGTTAACGGGGTACATTTATAGAAGTCAGTGTCTACAAGCATTGTTTAGAGGGCGTATCAGAGTCTGATCAGCTCTGATGGGGTTGACTTGGTGAGGTCAGTATGATGTTTGAAAGACCCGAAACTGCCCAATGATCCAATTTCAGAACATCACTGACGACGCCCTCTAGCGCAAGAAGAGCGTATATTCAAAGCAGTATAATTATTTATTTAAAAATATGATTCCAACACGCTACATAAGAGTTCTCATGTTTCAAAACCAGAGCCGAAAACTTCAATATAATTATTAGAATTAAATTGAATTAAAATTAAAATTTAATTATATAGTTTTCGGCTCTTGTTTTGAAACATGAGAACTCTTATGTAGCGTGTTGGAATCATATTTTTAAATAAATAATTATAATTATGCTCTACTTTTGTATTGAACACGATATCTTAAAAATAATAAAAGTACTAAACAACTTTGGATTATTTACCTAACGAGTTCTTGCCTATTTTCTATATTCTTCACACACACACACACACAAATATATATATATATATATATATATATATATATATATATATATATATACAGTGTTCATAATTCAAATATTCGGATAGTAATTGTGTGTGTGTGTATGCACACGCACACACCACTATCCGAATCGTTGAATTATGAACACCCATATATATGAAGTCGGCTTGTTATGGAATCACTAAATATCAACTATTGCCCTGTGCATTCCATCCGAGAGGGTTACAATAATTAAAGATGCACCTGAGCAGCGTTCGAACCTATTTATGTTGTTAGTATCCCGAGTACATTAGATACCTTTGGACTATGTGCCCCCAAAAGTCGAAATATTTCCATTTTTAAAGAATGAGTATCCCTTCGTGTAGATCTTTTAAAACCAAATATGTGTTTATTTTTCCTGTGTGAAACTTTAAAAAAATGTTAATATATGAGGAGTTGGAGGAAATTATCTTCAATAATTTTCTATTGATTATTATTACGCTCACATAATTGAAACATATTGAAATCAATCGTTGAAAACGAATATAGTTATATTCGAAATTACTTGGAGAAAAATAATATAAAATAATTGTTAATAAATATTTTGTTAAAATCACCAATAAAACAATAAAACTTTGTCGGAAATTTGAAAGATTTAATAAAAAAAAATTTATTGAACTTTTCCAGATTATTTAACAAATCATATGAGAAAGAATACTTGCTTGCGAAATACTTACATAAATATTATGTGACGTCGTCCCCCCCTGGTCGCAGCGTCGACTGTGTCGTTCGATCCCGTTCGCGACGCCAGCTGTTCGCGACGCCAGCTGTTCGCTCCTCGCTGCTCCAAGTGTGACGTTCTAACCCTTTGGTTAGATGAATACCAGACTCGTCGTTCCCAACCCGCTTCCAACGCCTGGTTACCAGGGTAACTGCACTGATCTCCGGTTTGCCTACCCACGTTGTGATTAGATCTTAGACAGACGGGATCAAACAGGGATTGGGCCGTATGCAAGCTGAGTCCAACGGGGGTGATAACACACAAGAAAAATAAAACTCACAAGGTCAAAATATTGAAGAAAAAAGGTAACAACTTTTTATATTTATTTGCTCGTTACACAAGATTATTCCTACCTCCCGACCCGTTCTGTGGACCGTGGCACCACGCTTCTACCATACAACTTTAAGGCTTCGAGTTGCTTGCTCTCTAGAAATTTGCATTTCGGGGTGTGGTTTGCTTTCAACACTGGGCGCTGATCTCTACCTGTCGTTCACGGCTGATTTCTCTCGCCGTCCGTGGCTGCAACTAACTCTCTCTTCACAGTCTGAATTATTGTTCACTCATCTCCGCTGTCAGTGCGCGAATTAACTTCTTCTCTTCAGCTTCGATTGGACGAGCTTATTCACTTCGACTTGGGTTGGACGAATTTCTCTTCTTAGGCCAAACGGACCGGCCTTTCTTGCCCGCAAGGGGGCGAATGAACCGGGCCCGCCGTCCGCGCTGCAACTTCTCTGCCTCTCCGCGCTGCAACTCCAACTGATTTCTGTCGGTTGGGGTCTCGCTTTTATTGAGGCAGTCAAAAACTGGGGTGGGTCTGTCGGCGCCAGGGTTTTCTTGATAATTCTAAAGACGTATTATTTCTGATTAGGGATTTTACATTTTCGGTAACTTACTTTCACTCCTACTTCCTTACTGTGCCTCTGGGGGGGCGTATACGCGCTTCCCCTGGTCCTTCGTATGTCAGGTGACCTCTCTTGACCAATGGGGTCCTGGTCGGGCATCTTTCCTCCTCCCTCGCACATCATGTGACCGCTCTCGGCCAATGGGGTCCTGGTCGGGTGTCTCTCCTCCTCCCTCATGTATCATGTGACCGCCTTCGGCCAATGAGACTCTGGTCGGTATCTTTCCTCCTTCCTTCGTGACGTCTTTAATCGGGCGTGGACAGTCCGGGGCTTTGTTCTGGGGGGGGAACACCTTGCTTAAAAAAAAAAAAAAAACTTAAACTGCCCTTTTTGTATGTGACCGAAATGACGATCCCGGTTTCTGTTACACGCGGTATTTGCGAAACATCCTATCGCTAATTGGATACGATCTATGAAAGGGATTTCTTAGACCTGTCGGCGTTTCTCTGAACGCAACATAATATTTCATTCTCCTCCGGCCGATAATAAAAATCTGTATTATCTCAAAAAGCGACATCACCCTGGGTGGCGTTAACGTTAACTTATAAACATATTTCACTTTTTCCCTGCGGTCGGAGCTTGACAACAAAAATCTTAATTATCTCAAGAAAAAACATTTTCTAATCATCATCTTGTGTGACTGTATTTTCAATTCTGGAATTGTCTGGTTTCTCGCATTAATGGATTGTCTGTATATCCTTAGATAAACTTCCCACCTGTTACCTATCATATTTTTTTCATTGACTCTAAACTTTATTTCTTCAACCAAATTGATAACAAACTTCCATCCTCCGCGGACACAGAAGTAGGTCAGGTGCTTGACCTGATATTTTTGACATCTGATATGTGCCAGTCGAGCGTGTGTGTTTTCGCTTACGACCTGGTTTCGTATTATTTATTTTTCTCCTTTTTTTTCCTTCCTTTTCTTCTTCTTTTCTTTCTTTCTCTCAGATCGCCTGAATGTAAAAGAAAGAATTATTCCTAACCCGAAATATTTTTCAGCTCTAAATAATTATCAAATGGTTAACAAACCGAAAAAACAAATCATATATTTATGAATATCTCTTTTCAGTTTTCTAATTATGCATGGTGTCACAATTACACACACACACACGCCCACACACAATATATATATATATATATATATATATATATATATATATATATATAATTATTTATTTATTTAAAAGTATGATTCCAGCGCTACATAAGAGTTCTCATGTTTGAAAACAAGAGCCGAAAACTTCAATATAATATTTGAATTAAATTGAATTAAAGCACTAAGCTCTGTTCCATCTTCTAGCGAATTTTTTTTAGAATAACTTATTCCTGAAATTTACGCGTTTTATAAGCATATTCATTATTGAAATTAAAGTTACTATAGTAAGGGCTAGAGCAACTGTTTAAAGAAAAGGGGCGTAAGGGTTAATAATTTGTATCAATATCTCAGTTACATTCACAGATGTCAAGTCAGGGTAAGGTTGGGGTGTCTAAATTTAAAGCGGAAGATGACATCGTCTAGTCTGCTTAAGTGTATATGGGATTTATTTATTTATTTTTTCTGAAAGGGTTTTGTGTATATAAACAAACTATCGTAAGTCGCTAACATTTGTTTTTTTGACGACTTCAAAAAGGGTTAACTTTATTTTTTTTTTGTAGGGCATTTAAACTGTTAATTTAGACTATGGAATTTAAATATTAGTTTATTGTTTGTTTGCTTTTATGCTAATTATTCAATGCGAAAATTTGTTGATGTCGGCAAAAAACCTTTAACTTCTTTCTATTGTTTAATAGATTTTTATTATTTAGAAACTTAATAATATGGAGTTTTTCATGTAGGCATAAAGGGCATGGGTCATCCCAAGTTTTACACGTTCTAGTTTTGTTTATAATTTTCCATTTTACTTTTGGTGTTTTATTCATTTCCTTCAAATGCCAAAAATATTTACATAGAGATGTCTGATTTCTTTTATTTATATTATTGAAGGAGAATTTATGCTGCCTCCATCTGGTTTTAATTTAATTCTTCGTTGACCCAATGTATATCATATTAGTATTAGGACTCTTAATGGATGAGATAGTACATTGGTATACCACAGATGTTACGCGGCATTTATTTTCCAATGTGCAGTCTTCTGGGTTTCTACAATCACATAATCTTTCACTATTTTTGTCTAATTTAAGTGTAGGGTTTTTATTAATACTTTTTTTTGGCATGGGGGTTTATTCAGGATTTTATTATTGTGTTTTCTTATTATATTTTCTAGATTTTCAGTGCAGCTGTAACCTAATTTTAGGGTGTTTTTATTAAATATTTTACTAAGTCTACTATTGGTAAGAAAGTATTTTTCAATTAAAGCTAGGAGTTTCTGTCCTAGCTTAATACTAACCATTTGGTTGAACGAGGGGTATACAGAATGGTTTTTCTTTTCCTGTTTTTTTTTTTTCTGGTCAGTACAATTCTTTCTATAATTGATGTTAGCATTTTTGTATCCACTATTTTTTAGGGCTGCGTTATAAAAATTACTGTGTTGTTGGAATATTTCTTTATTAGCGGATTCTATTCTCTATTGATGAGGGTATATGATTAATTATGGATGGAGGGTGGTTTGACTTTCGGTGTATATATAAAGGGTTAGTATTAGGTTTTTTATAAGGTTGGTATGTTTTGTTTGTTAAATCTAGAGTTATGTCCAGGAAGTTTACCAGTTTTAATTTAGTACAGACTCTTCTTTTTAAATTTAGATTTTTAAATTCACTATATATAATCTTTCTAATTTTCTCTATTTTAAAATTAGTAGAACTTCTCACTACCATGAGCCCGTCATCTCTATACAGACCAATGTCTTTAATATCTATTTCACGGTGCGCGGTCAGGTTGTACAGTATTAAAAGACCGACAAGGTCAGAAGACAGTGCAGAGTCTAAAGATCCCATAGTGATGTCAAAATGGTCATTATTTTTTTAATCTATTGGTCTCCATTATGAATGAGTACAGGATTTTTGAACTGAGAATTATATCTATTTCTTCCTTTGTCAGGTCAGAATACACAGCAGCAAACTCCAGGGCAGTCGTGAACAGATCCTTCAATATTGACGAGTAGTAATCCACGATATCGAACTGTAATGGGATGCAATCAGGTTTATTATCAATATTGGTAAACCAATTGATGACATCTTTGGTATTATTCCATAATTTTAATCCAAGGTGGTTTTTAATTTGGCAAGTAATTCTTTCTAGGATTCTTTTGCTTATCTTACCGATGTCGGGTCGGGTAGGGTTAATCATTCTTGTAGTAGGATTTTTCATAAAATCTTCTTTGTGGTCTTTAAGGGTTATGTAACATTCCTTTTCAGCAAGTTTGCCTACTCTATCGCTAATTTTTAATTTATCAGTAATTTTTTTTACTAGATCTGTTAATGCTATAAACCATATTTATGTTGTTGTTGTAAGCTTTTTTATAAGTCCTAGTTAAGTTTTTTTTTTAATTAAGTTGTAGTCGTCTGCTGTCAATTTATAGAAGTTACCAGTTTTGTCAGTCTTAACTAGTATTTTATCACAATTATTTATGCTTTTAACTATTTGGTCTAGATGTTTTTGAAAGGAGATCTTATTGAGTAGGTATTTTTCAAATTCATATAGATGTTGTTGAATGTTGCAATTTTTTAGTTTTAAAGCCGTAAACTTCGTGTTCTTTATTTGTTGAGTTATTCCCACGAAAGAAGAAGAATGCTTTCCATCTCATACTTCTAATTAATTCCTCTGTTTTTTGTAAAAAGTTTAACAAAATAATTCCGTTTCTTTGTTTGTGGAATATACTTCAGAGAAATTCAGAAATTTACTTTTTCCATATTTTTAAAGAAGTTATTTTAAAAATAAAGTTTCAGAGTGCTCGACATTAATTTGGGTGCCAATATATATATATATATATATATATGATTTTTCGTTTAATTTTTGGAAGTTCTATCTGATAATCCGGCGTCCTTTAAAAGGGCTCTGGTGAAATGAATTGTTATAATGGAACCTTAACGTAGTCTGTTTTTCTTTAATATCTATCTATCTCTCTCTCTCTCTCTCTCTCTCTATATATATATATATATATATATATATATATATATAATAACTTTTTAATCCAATAAGATAGAGCGTATCAAATGATAAAAGGGGCATTTATATCAATATTTTCGTAGATTTATAATTTAAAATGCATATATATACGACAGCCATTTATTTTTTAATATTGTCGCTTTCTTTGCCAATATATTTAATCTCAATTAAACATCCATATCAATTATTATCATGAACATTTCAGATCAAAATTCAATAATGCTTTAGAGCTATCGGATAAACGAATTCCCCTGTACCATTTTTATTTCATTAGGCAGTTACATTATTTAACAAGTGTACTCTACGCAAATATATACATTAGATGTTGCTAGCGTAAATAATGAACAATTCTATCACAGAAGCATGTTTTCTCCGCTTTTATCTCTCTATTAAATTTGGGCGAATGAATCTGCAAACATTCTCATGATCTGAATCCTCAGTATAACATCTGAACGATGCATATATTGTAATTAAATATCCAATAATTATCTTTCTATATTTACCTTCTATCGTGTGAATCGCTTTATTTCTCAGAATTTATACCCATAATAAAATATACTGCTATGTTTGATGAGCCAACTACTGCCATAACCCTGTATGTTTGTTAAAGTGCTCCGAAATTGAGAAAAAATATACAAATATATACGAATTATTCACATTTAATACATCCTTAAATAGGATCTTTTCGTTACACACTATCAAGATTACACTTTCAAATTTTGAAATTTTTACGTTAATATGAAATTAACATAATCCTACCGAGATGGATTTCCATACAAGTTTTGCTTTACTAAATATGTTGGATCAGAATTATATTAGTGTTTTGGGGTATCCATTGAAAGCAACAATTTGGCAATATCACTCTTGGTTCTACTAAGTCAATCTACTACCTGCTATCCAGTACAGCATTATAAAACGATGTAACATATAAAATACCACATTTCTTGTTACAAAATTTTAGGTTAATATTTTTGGTATTTCATCTCCAATTCCGCTTTTTCTCTTTCGTTCATTTTAAAATAAATTGAACCGGAGAAACAAAAACTGATACCAAATCTCCATCCTGAGAGAAAGATAATTGAATTCAAAATCAACATGCAGGAGGATGGGCTATATGATGGGTCATTACTGTTAGGACACATGCAACGCTGGTGTTCATGTGATATCCCAACGACCTTTGAGCCGGATGCACGTATGCATGTACGCAGAAGCTATTATAATTCCTATATTTGATTCTGGTCTCAGATAACTTGATGATGCAAGTGGCTCACTCGTTAAATAACCAAGGTTAAAGTGTTAACTATCAAGCTACCATATTGCCATGTGTGCGTCCTGAGCCATGTTGGGTTTTGCTGTTAACGTATGTACGTGTATGTATGTTCACACACACACACACATATATATATATATATATATATATATATATATATGATAAAATATGATTTAAAGTTATGCCATTCCTGTGGGTTAAAGTACTCAATAACAGGGATTTCATGAAACATGCAACCATCTGTGGGTGTTGACTACAATGTTTAGCCATTTTAAAGGTTGAAATTATCTGTTACCAAGAAATAGATTGTTACATGTATGTATTTATATAATGATTTAATTTTCAAAATACGGTCAAGAAATTGTATCCATGTTTATAGTCGATATTATTGAGTGTTTTTTTTTTGTTTTTTTAATAATATGGATTCCATTATTTTTAGGCTTTTTTTTTACATGTAGACGATGCTATTATATTTGTGTTATCAACAACTATGTTACTAATATGACCCATTAGTTCTCCATGAGTATTTAAATCAAACCTAATTGTGCTGTTTTACGGCAATATCGATAGGTAAAACAACATAGCTATTATCTGTGTTATATTTTTATC
This sequence comes from Acanthosepion pharaonis, assembly GCA_903632075.3. Classification (NCBI taxonomy): domain Eukaryota; kingdom Metazoa; phylum Mollusca; class Cephalopoda; order Sepiida; family Sepiidae; genus Acanthosepion; species Acanthosepion pharaonis. The sequence goes on from CAHIKZ030000880.1 coordinate 312,610, forward strand.
TAGAATTTTGGGACTGAAAAGGGTAGTGTTAGTGATTTTCCAAGCATAGATTAGATGTGGCACAATACCGGAAGTAGTGTCTACCCAGTTACGTTCGAACTCACTAATCATTGACAATTGTTCTACCGAAACAAACTTGCTAACCATTACTAACCGCCTCGAGGTGTCATGATTTTCTAAGCGTATCTTAGATGTTGTACAAGGCCGAAATTAGTGGGTACCCAGTGAGGATCGAACTCACTAATCGGTGGTAATTGTTCTTGCGAAACAAGCTTGCTAACCATTACACCGACACGAGGTGCCCTGAATTTCTAAGAGTATCTTTGATGTGGCACAAGGCCGAAATTATGGGGCACCCAGTGAGAATCGAACTCACTATTCAGTTGTAATTCATCTAGCGAGACAAGATTGCTAACCATTACACCACGACGAAGTGCCCAAAGAAGACAATGATGATATAATCCGAATATATATGGGGAAATGGATTGAAACATTCTGTTGTCTTAACGATTATTTAATATTTATTTTAGCTTGCGTACTACTGTGTGGGCACTCAGCATCAGACAACATAATCCAACAGAAAGAACTAGGCATAATAACTGAAGACTACTTGTGTGAAATCGACATCAGTAGCTTTATGGCGGGAACAATTACTGAAGCATAATACGAAGATATGATCTCTGTCATCATGCTTATTATAAAACCCAGGTTGTGTGTGTGTGTGTGTTTATATATTGGATCGGATTTCATACATTTTTCAACCGATTTCAACAAAACTTCACACGACTACGTAAAATTACCTTGCGGTGGTTCTGACAGCGCCAAAAATTGGAAAAACACAATTGATTTTGCACGAAATCAATTCGACAACACTATTAAGAGGCATCGCTTTCGCGGAATGAAAGGGGGACAACTCATATCGAGTTATACTTATTATTATAAAACCCAGGTTGTTTGTGTGTGTGTCTGTGTTCGTTTATATATAGGATCGGATTTCTTACATTTTTCAACCGATTTCTACAAAACTTCACTTTCTTTTTGGCAGGTTGTGTTTCCTATTGTCTTGCACAGTTTTTTCTTTATTTTTACATTCAGAATGCTTTTAAAATTCCATTTACAAGACAATTGTTTATAATAAAATTTTATTCAATCGGTAGACTCATAACGATTGAAAACAATGTTTTTGTTTGAGTTTGGGTTTGACCAATTCGTAAAAAAAAAAAAAAAAAAAAAACTAATTAAGACATGCGTGTCCGTCAACCTTAAACAATGATCTTTGTCAATTTTATTTTTCAGTCTTTATGATGGTCGATACTTGATCTATCTCTTACTGTTACATCCCCGGGCAACACCGGGCTCTACTGATAAGACATCTAATAATACGAGAAATATGATAATATTAATATCCACTATTTCCTAATTGTAAATGACAAACATCTACTAAAAATTGATTCAACAAAGCTTTCAGCAAAATGCTCTTGCAGAAAATATAATTAGTTATCATAACAACTTTTCTCTTTAAACCGTATTTCTTGGAGAGAGTGTAGGAATCCTTGTGCTCGGATTTTTCTTAAATGTTAAAATAACTCGATCTTTTAGAATAATCCCACGATTTTCGTTAAAAGAATGTAATCCAATAGAAAAAGTCATTGTAGCAACGAATAAATATTATTATAACAAACATAATACAAGAAGTTGGTTATAGATTTGAAAGTAAATTTTTTTTGTTGTTGTTTTGGTTAATAATGTTCTGGAACAGGATATAGATTGTATTTGTGTACGTAAGTAAGAAACAGTGAAATTTTGCGTCTTTTGTGTGAAAGAATCTACGTCTATTCGTGCTTAGTAGTAACAGGGGATACAATGGATATTTAGAATTTAGTTCTTACTGTGAACTATGTTGCCGTGGTTTGGAGTGGTCTCTTTGTAGATTGTCAGCGCGGTAGCTTTTCGCGTGTGGACATGAATGGGTCTTGACGATAAGCAGCTAGAGTGACGTGGACTTGGTGACATCTGGCCATCTCTTGTTTGGCGCCAGACTTCGCGAGTTTCATACACTTTTTTCGTAAGAACGTCGTCTCCAGAATTATATTTATTTATTTCTTCCTAATTAACTCGAAAAGCCATGTAATATGTCTTCTACTACGTTTTGTCAGTATCTACCTAAATCATGATGAAATATTTTATTAAATATTTTAGTGGACACGACAAGAGTATATATATGATTTACGGCAGCGTATGACTGGCGCTGTTAATAATGTTTGATAACACAGACGGGACAGGAATTTCTATAAGGTAACAAAAAATCTTAGTTGTGACGTACAGAATTTTTATTCACATGTCCTCCTCATCTCATTAAAAACAAAAAAAACTATCAAACACATCAATCTCTGTAAGTTATTACAATTTACAATAATTTTGCCATTGTTGTAAAATGTATTTATGCAAATTCCTAAAGTAGGGTACATGATCTTCTTGGCAACTTCTCTTGACTTCGCTACGTCCTCTAAATTTTACATTCTCCGAACCCACTTACCTATTTTTCTAGACTCATAATTGTCTCATTCGTTTCAGGCGTTTCTTTGAAAAAAACATGTTATTCTCTTTGCGATTCAAATTTACCTACATAATTTATCTTGCCTCCAATACGCATTTCGTGGTTTTTGCTGTCACATATGGTCCTGTGCACCTGCTATTTGTCTTGAACACCCTGATAAAATTCAAAGAAGAATCAGCAATATCATTGGTCCTGATCTGGTACCTCGTCTTCAGTCAGTTACATACCACCGTAAGTCTTTTCTATAAATACTCTTATGGTAAACATTTAGGTGAGCTCTTCGCGATGGTACCTTGATATTTTTTTTTATTTAAACTCAGTACTAGATGTAGCGTCGAAATCTCATCAATTTACCGATTAACTGGCGAGATAAACTGACAGGTGAATTGGCAGTATGTAACCGTAAATATTGTGCTAACTGTTGCTTTCTCGCACTTATCGGTTGTGAAATGCTGTTCCGGTTCCATGCATACCAGGACACTTTGATATTCAAAATAATGTCAATCGCTTTCCATACTCCTCCAGATTACCTTTTTTTACTTTCGTCTCATTATTAATTTTTCTGTTTCTAAATATTTCACAACCAGTAGCACCTATATATAATTTTTATATATACGTAATGATATATACATATGTGGCACCCTGCATTATTAGAAAACTGAAAAGAGATATTCATAAATATATGATTTATTTTTTCGGTTTGTTAACCATTTGATAGTTATTTAGAGATGAGAAATATTTGGGTTTTGAGAATAATTCTCTAATCGCATTTAGGCGATCCGAAAGAAAGAAAGGGAAAGAAAGAAAAAAAAAAGAGAAGTAGATGGTACAAAACCCGGTCATAAGCACACACGCTTAAACTGACACATAACAGGTGTCAAAAGATATCTAGGTCAAAGTACCTGACCGAAATCCACGAAAAATGGAGTTGTTATAATTGAAGAAATAGAGTTTAGAGATAATAAAAATAAAGAAAAGAAAAGGAAAGACAGAAACATAATACGAAACAAGGTCGTAAGCGAAAACACACACGCTCGACCGGCACATATATAATGTCAAAATTATCAGGTCAAGCACTTGATCTAATTCCGTGTCCGCGTAGGTTGGAAGTTTGTTAAAGTTGGCTGAAGAAATAAAATTTTAGGGACAATGAAAAAATATTGATAAGTAACAAACGAAAAGGGTGTCATTGAGATGATAGGTAACAGATGGGAAATGTATACGAAAACAAAACATTAATACACGTAGCCCAGACAATTTCTGGGGTTGAAAAAAAAAACACCCAAAGTGAAAATGCTTTTTTTGAGATAATGTAGATTTTATGATCGGCCAGAGAAAATGGAATATTTGTATTAGCTCGCGAGAGACGCGGACAGGTCTGGAAAAATTCCTTTATTAGATCGCATCCAATTAGCGGCAGGCTGTTTTGATAGATGCCACGTGTGGAAGGGGTTGATATCGTCATTTTCGTACGAAAAGGAAAAATTAAATTTTGTTTTTTTTAGAAAGGTGTTTCTTCCCCAGAACAAAGCCCCGGATTGTACACGCCTGATTGGAGACGCCACGAAGGAAGGAGGAAGATACCGACCAGAGTCTCATTTGCCGAGGACAGTCACATGATACATGAGGGAGGAGGAGAGACACCCGACCAGAGTCTCATTGGCCGAAAGCGGTCACGTGATGTGCGAGGGAGGAGGAAAGATGCCCGACCAGGACCCCATTGGTCGAGAGCGGTCACCTGACATACGAGGGACCAGGGGAAGCGGGTATGCGCCTCCCCCCAGAGGCACAATAAGGAAGTAGGAGTGAAAGTAAGAGCGATAATGGGAAATCCCTAATCAGAAATAATACGACTTTAGAATTATCAAGAAAACCCTGGAGCCGACAAACCCACCCCAGTTTGTTACGGCGTCAATAAAAGAAGGACCCCAATCGACAGAAATCAGTTGCAGTTACGCCGCGGACAGCGAGGGAGCTTGAACGCGGGCGGCGGGCCCGGTTCATTCGCCCCCTTGCGGGCAAGAGAATCCGAAGTGAAGAAATTCGTCCAACCCAAGTCGAAGTGAAGAAAATTGCCCGAAAGCCGAAGAGAAGTTAAGTTGGAGTTGGTGTTGCGCCTCGGACGAAGAAGAAGTTAAGTGGCAGTTGCGCCTCGGAGAAGTTGGAATCAAACCAAGCCTAAGAAGAGAAATTCGTCCAAACCAAGTCGAAGTGAAGAAATTCGTCCAACTCAAGCCGAAGTGAAAAAGCTCGTCCAACCGAAGCCGAAGGGAAGAAGTCGATTCGCGCACTGACGGCGAGAAAAATCAGCCGTGAACGACAGGTAGAGATCAGCACTCAGTGTCGAAACCAATCCACACCCCGAAATGCAAATTTCTAGAGAGTAGCCAACTCGAAGCCTTAAAGTTGTATGGTAGAAGCTTGGTGCCACAGTCCACAAAACGGGTCGGGAGGTAGGAATAATTTTTTGTAACGAACATTTAGATATAAAAGGTTGTTACCTTTTTCTTCAATAATTTTTGACCTTGTGAGTTTTTTTTTTTCTTGTGTGTTATCACCCCCGTCGAACTCAGCTTGCATACGGCCCCAATCCTTGTTTGATCCCGTCTGTCTAAGATCTAATCATAACGTGGGTAGGCAGACCGGAGATCAGTGCAGTTACCCTAGTAACCAGGCGTTGGAAGCGAGTTGGGAACGGCGAGGCTGGTATTCATCTAACCAAAGGGTTAGAACGTCACACTTGGAGCCGCGAACGAGATCGAACGACAGAGTCGACGCTGCGACCAGGGGGGGGGGCGACGTCACACATATTAGACCTATTATCATGCTAATAAGGATATATAATATTTATGCCCTGCTTTCCTGAGACATGTAAACTATTTCAAGGATTCCACGATGGACATAAGTTTGAGAAACGCTGATATTCATAATTCACAACCGTACAATATCCCCCAGGTTTGTTTTAAAAATGTGTTTCAGATGTTGTGCTGAACCGAGAGAAAAACAGTCAAAATTATTTTAGTAATAAAATTAAAATCTGAGTTTAAATAAAGTAAATAAAATAAAATTATTTTGAAAAAAATAAACCAATTGATCTTATATATACAATGCGTGCCAAATTATTAACGAGATAACTTTTTTCTAATATTTCAAAAACCATCCAATCAATTCACACAAATCTTTCAGACAATATTGGCAACACTGACCTGCGCAATCACTGAAATTTTCGTACTAATCTGCACAATGTAAACAAACTGGCACCATATTTCTTATTAGTACGGTGATTTGAGCGTGCCAAATTATTAGAAAATTATAAGAATTTAATGAAAAGATGGGCCTTAAAAGCAGTTTAAGTGATTCTGAAAAGAAAACTATCACCTCAGAACTCTAAAAAGGTAAATCTACCCTAGAAATTTCTAAAATGATAGGGAGGTGTCATCAAACAGTGAAAAAGTTCACCGCCGACACTACACAAGTACGCAAAAAGGCAGATAAAGGCAAGCCGAGGGTTATTTCACGTCGTCTCATGTCACGACTTAAATAAGAGGCCACGAATAAACCAGGACTTACCAGTCAAGAGCTTCTCAGTCACATTGGGGATCCTACTGTGTCTAAAAGTACTCGGTGTCGGTATCTGAGGGAAATAGCAACAACAGTCAAACCTGTATCGAAGCATCAGTTGACGAGAAATCATATTCAAAATCGATTGAAATATGAAGATTGATTTCTCTAAAGTTTTGTTCACAGACGAAACTTGGGCAACACTTGATGGGCCACATAGATCGTGCAAAGGCTGGGTAATGAACGGACAGAATAGCCATCAGCGTTTGACACGTTAACAAGGCGGTGGAGGCATAATTATCTGGGATGGTATTATTGGAAATACACTAGTGGGCCCATGGAGAGTACCAGATGGCGTCAAAATGACTGCAGAAGCATACATAGCGTTTATTAAGGAGCATCTTGAACCGTGGATGAAAAGGCATAGAGTTGCCTTCATAAGGGCTATTGTTTTTATGCAAGATAATGCTCCCTCACATGCTGCTCACAAGACTACTGAATATTTGAAACAGTTAGGCTCTGATGGACCTCGAAAAATGAAGTAGCCAGCAAATTCTCCGGATTTGAACCTAATCTAAAATCTTTACGCCAACGGATGACAATTCAGGAGCAACTCTGAGTTGTGTGAAGCAATTCTTGACATATCTCGCGGAATTACAGCAGATGACATCATACAATTAACAAATTCTATGGATCGTCGTCTTCTTGAAGTAATTTCAAAACAGGGAAAGCACAATCCCGATTTATTTGTTTAAAACTGTGCCTTTGTTTGTATCTGTTATAATTTGTTTGATTATCTTATTTATTAGGTTCTTTTGATCATAAACATCCACGTGCAACATTAATAAACGTTTTGTTTACTCAATACTGGGAATTTTACTAAACCCTTTTAATAATTTGGCACGCTCAAATCACTGTGCTGATAACAAATATGGCGCCAGTTTGTTTATATTGCGCAGATCAGTACGAAAAAAGTGATTGCGCAGGTCAGTGTTGCCAACACTATGTGAAAAGTTTGTGTGAATTGATTAGACGGTTTTTGAAATATTAGAAAATGTTATCTCGATAATAATTTGGCACGCAGTGCAAAGAGAAAATTTTATAGTATCATCGTAATATAAAACAGAAATTTCTTACAGTGCAGCTGGTGAAAATATTGAGGTATTGGTGCCATAGTCTTTTTTTAAACTTCTTGGGACCTCACCAAAAGAAAACATTCGAGAAAAACAGTTTGGAAATTCACCTTTGATCCCATTCTACTTAATATAATAAATGCCGAGCTTATTTCTTTTTTTAAATTCATGGAGCAAACTGTAGACCTTAGGAGGGTATAGACATCCCTACTTAATCCAATATTGCGACCTAAACATCCCAATAGGATACATAAAACACATGCCCGCCTGTTCATTATTAATATGATAACATGTCTTATATGTTTGGCTGCCAATATTTACCACAGCCGATCATAATATTCTCAAGGTAATTAAGATAATTCGACAATTTTCGAAAATACTTCGTGTATGTTTTAATATCCTGCACCTTTTATGTAAATTATAATTGCAATAATTATTTAACACACGATAGAAGAATAAGACAGTATTATGACAAGAGAAAATTTACTTCACTTTTTCTAATATTTTTAGATTATTATCATTATTAGTAAATCATATGTGTGTTTGTGTGCATGCGTATGCATGTGTTTTTTCAAAGATTATTAAATTGTTGTATTATAATTTAGTATTTATATATAGCATTTTGCTGCTACAAATATTTAAGAATTTTGTTGCTATATTCATAGTTGCCTTTATATTTGGTTGCAATTCTCTTCCAGAACTTTCAGTTTATGATTCATATTATTATGATTAAGCACTGATGTATTTTCATTTTACATCAGCGTTTCTTTAAATGTTTAGAGACTGACCTATGGCCATTGAAGGGAAAGGAAAACCTTCTGGTCATCGTGTGTATGAAGAAAATTTATTATAAGCCGGTTCAAGCCAGGATATACAAATGATAGAAATTAGGAGGATTTGATATAATTATAATTAAGTAATTCATCGAGTCTAGAAGAAATCTATAGTAATAATTATATAATAGCTTGAAATGGCTTCTAATGTTCTTTACTGAGTGGCTTGGGGATAGAAGTCGTGGCTCGTGGGGTCACAGTCCTATGGGTAAAAGAGAAACTCGGATGAGTTCCACCAGAGAATATGTGATCGAGCGGCGCTATATCGAGTCTGATTCGCTACCTCTTCGTCACCGAGGGCCGTTGGAACAGTTGGTATAACTGTCCGGGTTTCAATTCTCGGTAGTGGATGCGCAATGCTGATGAGTCCAAAATATAGGACGAAACGGCCATATATATATATATATATATATATATATATATATATATATATATATATATATATAAAATGCTTAAAATATACTGTACACAGAAGTCAACACTGGCCTGAAAACTCTTGAATGAAAATTTAAGCCCATGCTCATAAGTCCATTATGTGTAGCGGGGTTTATTTAATGATCTTAACGCTTATAGGCTAGGTGGTAATGATGAAGAGGCTGCTGAACATGTAGGATGAATGAAATAATGACTAAAGTACAGCCCACAATTTGAGAAACAAGTTTTAAATGTATTTCTATTTGGTTATGAAAAATTTCGATACCAGCTCTTAACGATCTGCCTGAATTAGTGTTAAAAATTACTTAAAAGAACAGACAATAATTAGCAGCAATTTTCCACCGATAATGTTAAAATATTCCACCTCTTTATCTTTTCTTAGTTTGGTTAAAACAAACTATCAATAGTTTGGATATGTATGGTATGTAATGGATAACGCCCCAGAAGGAAAAATCAGAAAACACTGTTCTGTTTTGAGTTTGTTACAATTAAGCTTAAAACCCATGGGATACATCAAGTGTCGATTACATAGCAGGTCAGCGTGGCTCATATATTCTTTTTTAGTAACCAGTCTACCGTAGTAATAATCAGTGAACGCAGTCAAAAATTACATAAGTATTTTCTACTAAAACCAAACGCACAGCAACGACTAACAAGATGAATCTTCACTCAGAAATATTATAAAGAAATACACTGCCCCTATTGACTCGAATAAAAATAATCACATTAATTATCTACTACAAAAAATTTAAAACAGCTAACTTTATCCTCAAAATTAACAAATCGCCAGCAAAATTACAACGAACGAACATTATTCATGAGTTCCAATGCACGTTAAGGAACTGTGTTCCTGGTCAAACCGAAATAAATAATTATATCGGCCACACGATTACATGCCTGTCCAAACGCCTAACGCTATATCTATTAGACTATAGCTCTATCAGAACATATTTAAAAAAACACACACAAACTTACCAGACTCCATCCGACATATACAAGTATAAAACAAAACCATAATGAACTCATCCACTTGTAATAAATGATTAAAAATAATGGAAGCCCTAATAATATAAAAGGCAAAATGCAACACTTTACAATTTTAACTACGAACACAGACACAATGTACTAACTGCGTTCGGAAAAAAAAACAGAAAAAATACATCTCTATAACATTAAAAACATACACACAATGTACAAATTCTCTTTTATTTGTGAGTTATTATTTCTTTATGCGGAATTATTTTTTTTTCAAAATGATGTTAAGAATTTTTTTTTCTTGAGATATTTCTGACTCTATTTTTCTAGGTAGAGTAATATGAACTTTTCATGTCTGCATGGTGATATTTTTTCAGGCTATTATACTGTATTAGAAAACTGATGATGTTTATTTTCCCCTGAGGCAAATGTTATGGTATTTTTTTAATGCAACATGATATTGTTTTTTTTCTTATTTTCCATGCTATTTTTGTTTTATTTCGCTATTTTGAGTTCCATATGCTTTCTGTTATTCCTGTATAGTTTTTTTTTCTTGGTTCTCTTTTCGATTAAATCATTGATGTCTATAGTTGGGGGTTTAACGAGCAACAGATTATTAAAAAGGGCCGTCTATTTTATGCGATGCATTCCGATACTCATATCTGTATAAAGACAGTAGCTTACAAGAACAGAACTTTTCACTAAATAACATTCTATCTGTAATATTTGTTTTACATGAATTTATAGGGAATTTAAGCTTTGTACCATATTTTTTCGAGATCTTTTGCTAAAATGAATATTGTCACTTTGTGGATTGCTTTGAAGCTTGAAACCGGTTATTCACGTGCAATGTTTCCTAAACTATCCAGAATATTAAATGGTCTATCACTCTTCCATAGTACCTATCGATCCTTGGCCTTTTATCTCGGGGAGGTTCAAACAATTGTAAGCACACATCACCTGACCGCGGGGAGAAGGAGTCTCCCCAACCTATGCAGTGCATCTCCTTCGGAAGAGGCATGGATTTATTGCACGGCGCCTGAAGTGTCACAATAAGTGGTAGTGCCGAGGGTGTTTGGACAATTTTTCCACGGTATTGCTTTTAAACTATTTTTAAACCTCGACCTTGTGTCTCGACGTGGGCACGCTTAAAAAATACTCTCTTCTCTAATATATTTGCTGCTTCTAATATGTCCTTAGATATTCTTGATAAAATACTTAAAAATCTACAATGTTATTGGTCCTGTCCTGGCATATCGTCGTCAGTCACCTTTCCAGCCGTAACGTAGATTCCCTGATTTTTTTCTCTAAAGAAATGATTTCATAGCAATTATAGTGGTGAGGACTTTATGAATTTATGTGTACTATAAAATTCGTGGAAATAAAGTTAATAATAATAATAATAGTAATAATAAATAATAATAAGATTAATAAATTAAAATAACAGTAGTGGTAATAAACAATGATAATGATGGAAGTTGTAATAAATAAATAATATGTTAATAAAATAGAATAAAATAAAATAATGATAAATTAAAATAATAATAGAGCTCTTAAGTGATGGAAGTGGTAACAAATAAATATTAACAATAATGATAATGATGGAATTGGTAATAAAATAATATTTATAATTATAACAATGGAAGTAATAATAAATAAATAATGGAAGGGGTAATAAATGAATAATGAAAATAAATGCTAATTATAATGGTAATAAATAGAAAAATAATGACAGAAATGAAAAAAAAGAAGATAGAATACAGCAGTAGTAATATTATAGGAGTATATGAAGTGATAATAATAATTTTAGTTATTTTTTAGTAACTGCTTAAGGTGGTTAACGGTAATATTGGTAACTGAAGTAGTAGTAGTAGTCATTATAAAATGATTATGAAGTGTGAGAGGTTTATTCTCTCGCATCAGTAGGTCTGATTGCAGTCACCGCCATATTCACATACTGCACCCTCTTAATCAATGTGATGATGTAAGTCCCAGACAGATAGAAATATATGTACACGTGAGTGAAGAAGTGTTATTCCATATGTCGACACAGACGCCCGATCTGAATAGAGCCAAGAACACATCAGCCTAAATCTTGTTGAAAGAATTTTGCTACATATTGTCTCAACACCGAAATAATATAACAGTTACGTATGTGTGTTTGCTCGTACAAATGGATATATGTCTGCGCCAAGTCTCGCATTTTTATATGTGTGTGTGTTTGTGTGAAGTATCATGCGTGGACCTGTATGTATGTATGCGTGCGTATGTGTGTCATCCCAAAATGGACGCAGAAGAGAATTCCCTCCATCCACCACCATATATAAGCAAGTTAACATAAATAGATTCAATTTTGAAAGCGTGAAACCCAGCGTTACATTCTCACATCCATACCACTGAATATGTTAGCTCTATCTCTGATATTGACCACTTTCAAATAAGTAGCACGCATATATATATATATATATATATATATATATATATATATATATATATATACTTATGTTAAATTAATTGATTTAAAATATGGGTTTTGGCTACACAGTTCTAACCATGTTTCAAAAAATGGTAGCTAAAAGCTCTGAATTTAATTTGTATTTAAATTAAAGACATTAGTTCCATTTCATCCTCAAGCGAATTTTGGAGTAACTTTTAAAATTACTGGGTTTTAAAGACACAGCTAAAATCATAATTCACGTTTCCAAGGTTACAGATAAATCCACTTCCACTAGACAAGGGGTGTCTGCGTGTTCATTATGTCTCTATTTTAATGCTCTGTAAATTTACATTGAGCGCTATTTTGTAAAAATAAAAATATCTATAAGAACACCGAATTATATATCTTACTGTACTTTCTTTTATTATATATATATATATATATATATATATATATATATATATATATATATATATATATATATATATATATCAACAATTTTGTGCGTGTACTTGTCTGTTTAAACCCTTTAGGAGATTGATGAAATCTTCACAAATATATGTTTTCCTATTTTTTTTATTTATTTATCGGATACACTAGACTAAAAGATATTCATTTTGTGATTTCACCGAATACTCGTTGTCACTTTCGTAATGCCCGTTGTAGTAGAGACTTTGCAATCGCAGATATTACTATAGTACACCACTGAACAGTACTGGCGTTAGTCGCCGTCGAATAACACTCAAACTAATTGTATTGCTCAATAATACTCACTGGAATAGTAATCCGTATAGTGATCCGAATAGAGAAATAGTATAGAGAACAGTGTAGAGAATAGCGGTCCGAATAGTAATAGAGGATAAAATAAAAATAACAATCCAATGAGTAATAGAGGATAGACTAGAAATGCAGATCACTTAAACACAGGTTAACCCAGATATATGTGTTTCCGCTATTGGCACGCGGTCTTATTTCAACTATGGGATCGTTTGTGTTTGCTCACTTGCAATCTATCTTCAAACTCAAGTGTCGGTATAACAATTGGCAAAGACATTTCCTGTTTAATGGCTCGCTGAAGTATATCTTGAACAAAATAAATGAAATTAACGAAGGGAAGATTGAATTACGAAATCGGTAAATATCATTGCAAAAATATTGAATAATATAAAAAAGCAAAACAAAAATATTATTAGTACATTTTTAATAGCAACATTCTTGTTAACAATTTTTTTTTGATTTTTTTAGATATAAACTTTAATAATAAAAGTGGACATTCTACATTAATCTGATTAAAATATCCTCGATTAAAGATTAATAGGTTAGTTGGGGACTCATTCTGGGTAAAATAATTTATCTATATATTTTCAGGTGTTATGCTATGCTATATATGTCATCGTATTTTTATGTCGTTCCTGACGAAAAAAAAAAAAAAATTACATCATTTGGCAAGATTTATTATGATCTGCATTTTAAATCGACGGAACGGGAATGTGTCAAATATCTCGACATACACCTGTGCAGTGACAGCTACGATAGTGATATTTCCCTGAAACTTTAACCTGTCATCCAATCCCATATCATAAAGAAATGTATTAATTTGCTATTCATCAAGAAGCCGCCATTAGCTTTTATTAAAATAGCAAAAAAGAAGAATACAGACATGATGTCTTTGATTGATACAGATTAGTGAACAACATCATATCTTTGATCGATAGAGATTAATGAGCAACATCATATCTTTCATCAATGCAGATTAGTCAGCAACATCATGGATTTGATTGATCCAAATTAGTGAACAATGGATATCATTTATCAGTTATCTCTTGTTAATTCCCCTCTCCAAGTTCTCCACCGACTTAACCAGTTATTGAACTCACACTCTTTGGGTCCTGTCACTAGATCTAACTAACGCCTTTATCCACTTCGCTATGTGTCCTTGAGGCGTTTGTTAGATTTCTTGACTAAGATCCTGCTTAATGTGGAGGAGAACTTGGAGAGGGGAATTAACAAGAGATAACTGACAACAGACATGGCACGTGGAACTAGAACAGTCTACCCCAGTGAGCGAAATAAAGGTTTCTGTTCGACATTCCAACCACCTGAATTTCTTCATGTCTATTGTAATTAATCTTTCCAGAATTGACGGACGATTGCAGCCTTACCTTTGTTCGAACAAGTGTGCAATATCAACCTCTTGAAAATAGTGTTTTCTCTTCGGGTTGTATGCGCTAACCATTTTACTTGTTGCTGGTGTTGGAAGTCCTCAAGTGATTTGGTTTGTGTTATTAGGACAGTTCTTTGTTTCCGATTGTGTAGCACCATGCCATCAGGTTCGAAGAAGGACGTTCCTCTCTAATAACTACAGAGTTCAGTAACTTGTGCTCATAATTACTTTAGTAATAGAACAATATATATTTTTATAGTGATATGTACTATATATACTTTGGTATATGTTAAAATCGAAACAATTAAATATATTATTTGCGTTGTAGTAGTTTTCAATGAAATAAGGATTTGTGGGTGGTGTAACTCAGCTCAAATCTTTGAGCATATTCGTACAAAAAGAGGAGGTTGAAATGAATGAGGATTAGGGTGGTGAGCAGAACATTTTAATGAATACTGAACAAAAAATAAAATCTAAAATGGGCTGAAATAATATTCAGCATATGTACCATCACTATGATATAAAGTTTGAGCGAAAAGGCATTTTCTTACAAACTGATGCCATACAGTCTAATGATGTTCAATAATTTAGCCTAATAACATTTAATAACGTTTTGTGAAGCAATAATCTTCAAGTATTAAACACAAAGAAAAAAAAACGTTTATTTGTCTATATCTCTGAGATGACGAATTATGATTACTTACATTATTTATACCATCGGGATTGTTATCTGATGACTGTCCGAATAATGTAAATAATTATAATACCTAATCTAAGATATATAGACAGAAATTGATGAATCGGTACAAACACGATATACCAAAAATATGGAAACGGATAACAGTCTGAATAATAATGTAAATAATTTAAGCTATTTTATATATTTATTTACATTATTCGAACTCTTATCCCCATTTTCATTGCCATGTATTCAATCTTTCGACCGTTGTACGTTCCAACCTTCTTCCAATGTCTGGAATTTCGAACCGAGCTTTTTATTTCGTCCACTGGAATAGATTGTTCTAGATTCATGTGCCATGCCTCTTGCAGATGTCCCAGTTATTTCTTTTTCAGTCAATTCTCTAAGTTCTTGGTTCACCACTGCGCTAGCCTGGTATTAAACTCACAAAACTTTAGGTCTAACCACTGGATCTAACCAATGCCTTCGTCCACTGGGCCTTGTGTCGTTATGTATATGGGGATAACAGTCTGAATAATGTAAATAATCATAATACCTCATCTAGAGATATACACAGATATTTTATTTGTTTATTTCCTGGGAATTACAAGACTGAACTTTGATGATACCCTGTTAGATAAAAGGTTATCTCTATGTTCAAAATTTCAACGACAGCTGTCAAGCGCTACAAAATTTATCAGCATCTGTCGACTATTGATTAAAAAACAGTTTATGATAGCAAGTTAATTTTTATCGAATATCATCTCCGTGCTTATAATACTGCTTATAATACTGGCGTTGAAAAAAGGAAGTGCAACATTTACTCAAATACATAAAGTGTGCTCCTTTTACTTGTACCGATTTTAAATGTGAATTAATTTTAATCGTCTAAAGATTTTCTTTGTTTTTCTTCCAGATTTACCAACTTAGGTCTTCGGCAATTTTAACCATGGAAAGATTAACAATCAAATAACCTGGCAAAGTTATCGAAG
Source organism: Acanthosepion pharaonis (assembly GCA_903632075.3). Lineage (NCBI taxonomy): Eukaryota > Metazoa > Mollusca > Cephalopoda > Sepiida > Sepiidae > Acanthosepion > Acanthosepion pharaonis. Next base: position 328,376 of record CAHIKZ030000880.1, read on the forward strand.
CTTATTACGAAAATAGACGTTCATAGAGGAATGTAATTAGAAGTTCCCAGGTCGCATCTTCTCTCGAAACAGTGAAGTCAATTGGCCAACAAGATTGTGCGAGTTGATGCCTTGAGATTTCTTCCTTTGGCGTCATCTCAAAAGTAAGGTCTATGCCATGAAGCCAACAACAATTCAACAAATGAAAGATGAGATGATAAGGCATGTTGGTGAGATTGAGGAGTAAATATGCAGGGACCATCGACTTGAGGTGTGGCGCCGAAGCCTTGGCGGACATTTGGGTGACATTATTTTTCACACATAATTGTCATGACTTAAATAGCATGATCCAATAGAGAAAGAAGTATATTCTCACCAATAACACTGATTTATTTACTGCAGACTTTGATCCGTCTTAATGAAACACTCTTTACATAATTATGATCCCAGTGATAGAAAGAGAAACGTAACAATGCCCTTAAGATGTCAGAAAACGATTTTAATTCATATGAAATACTCCTAAAATATTTTATTACTTTTTATATTATAATAAATTTAAATTTAAGCAATGTAAGACATACAATTTACGCTAAATTCAAAATTAACCAGGACACCCATTCATAGAGGTTTCATTTGCGAATACATTAGGAAATATATATATATATATATATTTGTACACATTCTGACTTGGAATAATTAGATGTCATTCATTTTCCAATATGAAGGATCTTTTAAATACCAGTATTTTAATTAATGCCATAAATCTGCTCTGTTTACTTCTTCTAATAACCATATTCCCAAATCATGCGACCACTATATTATCCATCACGTAGGCAGTGGTTGAATGTGAGTGTTACGCCTTGGCAAGTAGTAGCCCGTGGATTGGTCCGGGGATGCATCGGTCCTACTATATAACTTATAACTGGGAGAAAAATAGAGGATTCATATCGTCCCCAATCTTATTTTCTCGTAACATAATATGATGAACTCGTCTGCAAATAGAACTCAGATTTTCAATTTCCCATTCAGAACCATTATCCATTACACCAGGGGTCGATAACCTTTCGCTATGTGCCGACCTGGGGTTTTGAAATCATTCAGTGTGCTAACAGCATACGTATTTATTATACAAGTAAAGCTCAATATACCTGTTATACAATATATATTTTTTATAGTAATATATAGTATATATACTTTAGTATTTGTTAAAATTGTGTTATACTTGACGCACCTATACTATTGTTAATGGACTCTCCCACATATAATAAGTAGTAGTAGCGTTCGCCAGTTGGGCTCAGTGGCGTCTCGCGGTCTTTGACTGCGCGCGCCTTCTGTCGACCTCTCTGCGTTAGCAGAGAGGAACCCGGAAGCTTTGCCGAAGGGCAAGGTTTTGCCGTTTAATCGGCTTCAAAGGCTATTTTTTGGCCGGCGGGGTTTCGTCCGGGAAGGTAGAGAGGGGGCCTGAAGTCCGTCTGCCGACTAGACGGGTTCAAAGGCTATTTTTGCCGAGCCTACGGGCTCGGGAATACCCACATTAAAACCGGCCTTGTGCCATATTCGGTCCTCGTGGGCGGAACGATAAATACTCAATGGTGTTGAGCGAATCAGTCGATGTCGGACATTGGAGTATTAACCATCACAACTAGATTTGCTGCGTCATTAACTCTTATTTCAAGTTCCTAACGTTTTGTACGTCGAACCTAATTTAGGACGACTTATTGAAATACAAGCCTCCACTGTGAAAACTACTCTACAACAAATTGAAACAACTAAATATATTCTTTGCGTTGTAGTAGTTATTGCTTCAGACTTTGGGATGTCACTCGAGGCTGCTTGGTAAACCACCTGAGACACGCGTTCCGTAGCTTGCCGACTGCTGACTTGGACTACACAAAAATCCACATTTAATTTCAAAAAGCTTTCCTTACTCGTTAAAAGTTTATTTTAGGAATTATTACTTCTTTAGAATTCTCGGAACCACGTTATTCTTAATTCGCAACACAATATTTTTTTATCAAACAGAATTAAAATAACAGTCTATATTTCTGAGATGATGTATTATGTACACAATTTACATTATTCGAATTATTTTCCTCGTCTTTTTGCCATATTTATCACAACAAAGCAATAATAACAACGAAAAATGCAATATGAGCTCTGCTAAATAAACACGCAATGATAACAGCAATATGAGTACTGGTAAAAATAGTTGCTTAAGACTTGAATTTTATATGTCCCAGAAATTCATACACAGATGTCCTTATGGACATACGGCACAGTGTATAAAGGGTTGGTTATATCCAGTGACAGGACCCAAAGAATTGAGAGTTCAGTACCTGGTTAAGACAGTGGAGAACTTGGTAGAGGTGAGTTAACTGGAGATAGCTGATAACTGACATCCATTAGACATGGCACGTGGAACCAGAATATTCTACCCCAGCGAGTGAAAAAAAGGGTTCAGTTCGGCATTACAACCACCTAAAGAAGACCGGAGCGTACAACGGACGAAACGTTGTGATATATATGGCAAGAATAGTCCGAATATTGTGATAATTAAAATATGAATTACACATTTTTTTTGTTATTAATTTGAAAACAACATTAACAACCTTCCAAAATTATTCAGTCTTTTTATCAGGATAACTAAAATAGATATTACAGTTTAGGCAATTCAAATTAAAATTATTCTTTACACGTCACCAATTCTAAATATTATATCAAATGTATTGGTATTCGAGAAACGTAATAGACAAGACCAAAATTGCTGCATTCTAGCAAGAGTTAAATATAGATAAGAATATTAAATGGCTTTCCTCCTGAGAAACAAGACTGTAGTCTGTTCTCTTTATTGTCTTCTCTATCTAACAAATAAGCAATGCCAAAGGCAAAGATCCAAACAACATTACATTTATCTTCCATATACTTCTTTCTCGGAAATTTCAACTCTCGTCTTTCGTCCGCTGAAATGGGACTTTAACATTTTCCCACAAATTCTTCTGTCTTAATGCCCAGAGCATTTTCTCACGAGAGTTCCTCTTATGATATATAGGTCTCATTCTAATCTAAGCTTATTTCTTTCTTCAGGGTATAAAAGCTCTTCAGATATTTTATTGCCCAAAAGACGTTTCTTCTTGAAGGTAATGCCTCTAGCTTCTCCCTGCAGGTTGAATACGTTTATATAAAAAAATATATCTTGAAGTTTTAAAATGAGACATATCTTTCGTCTTTTTTTCCTACTGTATTTCTCTAGATTTAATTATTACGTTTTAGTATTAAATATATTTATTTTATTTCTAAATGGTTGACAGCTACGTTTTCTCTTTTTTTTTTCGTCAGGTTTATATATCGTTTTATTTGTTTTTTGTTTTATATGTGGCTTTTTTTTTTCGTTTTAGAGATTCCAGAATTCAATTTAACGTTTTTCCTCCCTCATTTTCCGCTTGATTTTTACGTTCATAAAACCAGCATGCACCGGATGTCCGTATTTATTTGTGATCAGTAACACTCCTTAATACTTAACGACGGTGACACAAAACAGAAAATGATGTATCCACAAATGACAAGTAGGAACGAAGAATCGGAGAAACAAGAAACTTGAATCAAGCCGAGCTTCTCCACTTGACGATCGAACTCTCTGCCTCTGAGCAGAAAGGAACGCGGACGAGGTTCCCCCGAAGGGCAGAATCTCGTTCGGGAAGAAATGACCAACTCGATCTCGTTTATACGGGTTATACGGGCATTTTTTGGCTGAGCCTACGGGCTCGAGAAACCCACGATAAACTCGGCCTTGTGCCACATGCAACCCTCGTGGTGGGGTGGCTAGATACAGAATCGGAGAAACAAATTCGTTTTTCGTTTCATTTCGTTACATTTACAGAAGCACAAAGACACCTGGGAAAAGTATGAATCTATCTATATGTTTCCCAGCAGTGGTTTAAATGGCAGGTATTGTATCTGGTAAAAATCGTTGTTTTCTCAAAAATAAATATTTCTACAATCCAAGATATGTTTTAGCTTTAAATATCCCACAGAATATCGATAGGCCACATGAAAAAAAGAACAATCAGTTTCAAATATATAACGATATTTTGTTTATTCCATTTGGAAAGGAGATAATGAATTGTGTTTTAAGATGTAGTTATATATTCCAGACATTCGAAATGTGGGTAAACAATCATATCACCAATTTTATATTGTTTTGAATTTTTGCATCATTTTAAACTGAGAGAGAAAGACAGAGATACAGAGACAGATAGATACAGAGAGAGAGAGAGAGAGAGAGAGAGAGAGACCATAAGACAGAGAGATACAGCGAGACAGAGCGAGACAGAGAGACAGTCAGTGACAGACAAACTGAGACAGTAAATAATTTTGTTATTTTAACAGATCTATTTACGTCTGGCTCATTCTATCGTCCCAACATATATATGTAATACCTTTTCACCGACAGGAATTTCACAATACTCACCTGCTTTCTTAAGGTGCATATTAATCAAGGTATATTCTCTGGCCCTTGTAGGAGAGTTTGCAATAATTGTGGAAAGAAAAATCAATTGAAGACAACGGAAATTTATTCTGTATTTAAACAAATAATTGTGAAAATAAAATTGTTTCAATACATTATTCGCGAAAACCAGCCAAAGACTTTGTCATCATCTCATAAAATTTTCCCAATAAAAACGAATTTTTAGGTCCTATTTCGTATTGACCTAGAGGTTATGAAACCAGAAGAACAGTAATATCTCACAAATGGCGGGTACACTCCAGGAGTGAACGATAAATCTATAGTGTCACGATAAAATCTCCATGGAGAAGATAACTGAAACTAAACAAATATTCGCCCCCAAATTATCATTGAAATTTAAAAGCCACACATATCGGATAAGGATTAACTCCCTGAGAACAGATTGCTCATAATCTTGTGTTGTGGAGGTATTTCGCAGTGGAGGCTTGTATTTGTACTAAATCTGTCCTAAATAGGTTCGACGTACAAAACGTTAGGAACTTGATATAATAGATATTACGCAGAGTAATCTTGTTACGGTCGCTGACTACTTTCGTATTCGACTAACTGTCAACTGCTGTCGTCCGACATCGACTGAATATTCAGTCACCCCCCCACACTGGGGCAGCATGTGACACAAGGTCAGTTATTTCAAAAATATGCCCATTGAACACTTATAAACGGGCTCAGGGCTGGTTTACCTACCCGAACAAGACTCCGCCCCTCGGCGGAGCCGCGTTCGGGTTCCTCCCCGCCCGAAGGCAGAGAGTTCAACCGTTCAGCCGATCGTCCGACATCGACTGACCCTCGCTTCTCTTACTACTCCTAATTATATTAGGTGGGAGAGCCTATTAACTATAGAATAGGTGTGTTTCACCATAGCACCCACATCCTAAAACTTTACTCCGTAGGACTAAAACAGTTTTATTTATTTATTTTTTACAGGAAAAAAAAAATTCATTTTTTTAGCAACATCGTAACGTATCTCCTACGTTTTGGATCCACTTTTAAATGATCAGTTGCCTTTCTTTTTCTCCTGGATCGGCGTACCTCTGGTAAAATCGTTGCAGGCATCGTTAGATCAAACGTATCGGAAATTACCTCCATCGGCGTTTCTTCCACGTGGCCGCTGTCAACCACGTCTGAAGCACGTCGTCTGATCTGGTTAATGCGCCGTCTGCACGTGAATTTTTCGCCTTTCACCAAGTACATCATATTGACAATCCGCTTTTCTATTTCCTCAATCTCCCAGAATGATTTATTCTGCTTATAGACCTTAAAGTATACTTTTTCACCAGTATTGTATTTTTTTACTTGAATCATTTTTTCTCTACCTGGCTTTGTCTTTTTTGGTCGAAGACAGATCTTACCCGACGTGCAAACATCACCTCGGCTGGCGATTGTGAAGCTGGTGTTCCGTTATTTGGGGTAATTCTGTATACCAGTAGAAACTTCTGTAGGGTTTCATCTGCAGGTATTTCCCTAGTTTTCTTTAGAGCTCTTTTTAGGGTGTCCACAAATCTTTCAGCTAACCCGTTTGATCTTGGGTGATATGGAGCTGTGGTAACATGTTCGACGTTGTATTCCTTGCAGAAATCTTTAAATTGTTTCGATGTAAATTGACTTCCATTGTCCGTCACAATTGTGTTTACTACACCAAACCTTGCGGACAATTCCAGCAGGAAGTTTTTAGTACTTTGCGTCGTCGGTTTTCTTATCCATTGTATATCAGGCCATTTCGAGAAACTTTCCACTACTATGATGTAATGGTATCCATTCAGTGGACCTGCGAAATCCACATGTAACCTAGACCGTGGTAGGTCTGTTTTTGGCCAGGGGTTAAATTTTATTGGTGATGCCTTTGCAGCTAAAGCACAACCTTTACATTTGGCCACTGCGTTCTCAATGTCCTTGACCATATTCGGACAATATACAAAACTTCGCATTAGGCTCTTCATCCTAGTGCTGCCCGGATGACCAGTATGAAAATCCTTTAGTATTTGCTTTTGCAGTGTGTATTGAATCACCACGCGTTCTCTGTATATCAATACCGTATCGCAAAGCGAAAAAACATTTGTTGTGTACTGGTCCCTCTCATCTATTTTTCCTTTTATTTTCAAAATATACTTGTCCCTGGTGGCTTCTTCTTTTATTTTTTCTAGAGTTACCGAAAGTTCCTGAACTGCATTTCACACAGTAAATTTCAGCCTTTCTTCTGACTTCAGTGAGGCAATTACCGTGTCTTCTAATGTTTCGCTCATTTTAGGAATTAACCTGGACAACCCATCAGCGTAGCCAAATTTATTCGATGGTATTTACTCCATGCTGAAGTTATAATTTATCAGTATTGTACACCATATCTGTAGTCGGTTGGCTGTATGCGTCGGCAAACCCTTTTTCGATCCAAAAATCGAAATTAGAGGCTTATGATCGGTTTGTAGCTTAAAATGTCGACCGTGAAGAAAACGGTGAAATTTCGCTATTGCAAAGATTATTCCTAGCGCATCATTCTCTGTCTGAGAGAAATTCTTCTCAGCCGGAAGTAGTGCTCTAGAAGCATGAGCAATTGGTTTTACTTGACCATCTGTCATTCTGTGTAAGATACATGCTCCTACTCCATACGCACTTGCGTCGCAAGCTACTATGATCTCTACATCCGGGTTGTAATGAGTTAAAAATAAATCCGAGGTTAACACTTCCTTTATCTTTTCAAATGATTTCTGGCATTCATTAGTCCAATTCCAGGGTTTTCCTTTCTTCAGTAGTTTATTTAATGGTGCCCGCAGACCATATATTTTAGGGATGTATATTTGGTAATAATTAGTTAATCCCAAAAAACTTTGTAATGTGGTAATATCATTTTGAGCCGGCATGTCTTTTATAGCCGCTGCCTTCTGGCCTTCTACCATTCTTATCGATGATCTGCCCCAGATATTTTACTTTCTCCATAAACAAAAACTCGCATTTGCTTTCCTTGAGTTTAAATTCCAAATCCTGTATTCATGAAATTATTGCATTTACATGTTCCACGTGTTCTGTTATACTTGTACTTCTCATGAGGATGTCGTCCAGATACGCTACACCAATACCTAGACCACGCAACATCGAATCCATTACTTGTTGGAAAATGGCGGGCGCGACCTTACTCCCAAAAGGTAGTCTGTTAAATTTATACAGACCCCGATGTGTGTTTATACACAAAAGTTTTGACCTTTCTTTTTCTACCGGTATTTACAGATATGCATCGCTGAGGTCTATCTTCACAAATATTGTGCCTCCTTTGAGCTTCGGAAATATTCCTTCCGCTGTTGGTAGAGGAAAATTATAGTCTTTGAGTGCCACGTTTATACCCGTCGAGAAATAAGCACAAACACGAATTTCTTTAGACTTTTTTTCACGTATACCGTCGGTGTTGCCCATTCACTATACTCAACTTTTTTAAGTACACCAGTTTTCTCTAATCTGTCCAATTCTTTATCTATCAATTCAATTGAGGCAAATGGCACATTCCTTTTCATTTTGAATACCGCCTGAGCGTTTTCTTTTAGCTGGAATTTTGCATCCATCTTGGTCCACGTTCCCAACTCCGGAGAAAAAACAGTAGGAAATATTTCTTTAAGATTGTTTATTAAATTTTGGGCTCCAGTGCTTAAACTTTCTACCTTGTAACAGAAGGAATTTATCGGTAGATCTCATAATTGGAATTCTGTTATCCAATTAAGTTCGTGGTATTTTCTATGACAAATAGTTTAGCTTTTCGCGGTTTTTTCCTTAACATGACGTTTCTAACAAATTCCCAAATAAATTGTATTTTTCTCCCGTCACTGACCTCACGATTTTCTTTGTCTTCATTAAAGTTGGTTCCCCGACTTCTTCCACGTATGCAAATTTATGATAGATAGATCCGAACCAGTGTCAAGTCGCATTTTTATTTTTTTATTACTTATTTCGACGGTAACAAATTTTCTGGTTATTCCGTCGTTCACTTCGTCGGACTTTAATTTTCTTATTTTATTGTCTTCATTTTTTGACCTGCAGTGCAAGCTTTTATGTCCCACTCTTTTACAGTTGAAACATTTTTATTCCTAAAATTGCAATATCTCTACCAGTGTAGTTCATTGCAAACAAAACAGGGCTTCGGGAGTTTTTGTTTATTTTTCTCTAGTATTTCACTTTTTGCTTGATAATCCGAAATTTTAAAATTCTTTTTGGTACACTGACTTTCTCCTTTGTAGCGTATTTTCCTTACATGCGAAACGCCAGACTGTTCTATCTTTTTTGAATCTTCCTTTACGCTAACATATTTTGTGCAGTTTTCTACCAATTTCTGTACTGTAATAGTTGGATCGCTTTCCAATTTTGCCAGTACTAATTTTCTCAACTCTGCGTCTCTTTCCAGTACCAGCCCTTGAACAAATACCAAGCACTTAAAATTGTCTGCGCTTAACACTGCCAGCTTGAATTCTTCACAATGCTTATTCACATTGGCTGCGTATGTTATATAATCTTGTTCGTCATCTTTCATCAGATTCAAACATTTCCACCTCTTGTAAAACAGAGATATCATTTTACTAAATAATTCACTTAATATATTTATCGCCTCGGTAAATGTTATCTCGCTTTTTTTTTCGGTAAAATATAGTTTACCAATTTGTTATGCCCAGCAACTCCTAATTTGCTTAAAAGAAGCCTAAACTTCTTTCCTTCTGTCCACGAGTGGCAGTCCTCGTTATATACGTCCGTATATTTTTTTATAATACTTTTCAAACTTATCTCTTCATCTGGACTGTAGATGAATATTTCAATTGAATTCCATATTGTATTCTCTGGGAAAGAATCATTTTGTAGATTTGTCTCTTTCCTCTTCTCAGTTATTTCCAGAATTTTGTTTTGAAACTCCCTATGCATCTGTTCCATTTTTTGTTGGAATTGCATTTGTCTATTGAAAGTTTCCTCCTGTAGATGCATCTGGAATGTATTTTGTTGCTCTAATATTGTCATCTGTTGTTCCGACTGGAACTTAAAGAATTCCCGGAATATACTCTTGCATTCCTCCATCTTCGTAAAAATTTACACAATGCCTAAATACTGTAGAGGGAGGGTCCTACAAATTTGCAATTCGTGACCTATTTGAGCAAACTGTATTATCGAAAAAATGTTCGAGAATACGACATATTTTTTCGTCACTAAGTTGACGTCTTGGCTTGCGAAAAACTTTGACATTTTTTTTTTTTTTTTTGTAAGTGTGATTTCGAGATTTTGTCACCGATGTTATTGTGGTGTGCGAATATTTTCTTCTTCCGTATGGGTGCGAATCCTCGTCGCCAAAGTTGTTGTGGAGTTCTTTTGCAGTGGAGACTTCTATTTGTATTAAATCGGTCCTAAATAGGTTCGACATACAAAAAGTTAGGAACTTGATATAATAGGTATTACGCAGAGTAATCTTGTTGTGGTCGCTAACTACTTTCGTATTCGACTAAATGTCGACTATTGTCGTCTGACATCGACTGACCCTCGTTTCTCTTACTACTCCTACTTATATTAGGTGGGAGATTCTATTAATTATAGAATAGGTGTGATTCACCATAACATTTTTCCAGGTGACCGTCATCCGGTGTATGTTAATCACAATCAAAATATCAGCCTAAATATGGAATATTATATTACCACGATAATTAGAAAAAATCAAACAGAGAATATCTTATTGGTTTATCTGAAACACTGTGGAAGAAAAATGAAGATTTTGTAAGTAATCGTCAGAGAATCATATGGGAAGGAGCAGTGACGAAATAGTGGAGCCGAACTGATATTAGATAAGTTTTATTTGTCGTGTTGGTGGTACTAGTATTTGTATCGGAGTAAATGAAAATAAATCATTCAATATGATGATCATATGAACAGATTTCACTTAAAAACAATTAAGTTTTATAAAAAAAAAAAAAAACAATTACCAGGGCAATATTAAATAAATTATGCTTAGCCGGTGGGAGCAAATGTAAAAATAAGTCTAATGTAATTGGATTGTTGTTTAAGCTGGACTTGATTCCCCGAACACTTTCTAATTTCTAGGTTCGTTGGTAATAATTTTTGTACATTAAAATTCATTAGACCTTTTAAACGTCACGGAATTTGTAAGAATTAAAAGGAAATAACTTTTCATTATTTTAAAACGGAGTCTTTGTACTTAATATAAATGTAATGTCATATCGATCGTTGACTTCGTACACGTTTATCTGTGCTTTTTTTATATATAAATATCAAGCTTTAGACTTCTGTCTATTTTTGCAGTAGGTAATACTGCACAACTCTCTACAATAATAATTAAATAAAAAAAAAATTCCTAGAGTTTTTTATTGCCTACTTTCCTTTAAAATAACAAATAAAAAAACAAGGCCCTTGTAGACTTGGAAAAAATCAAGAAGCAGACCGTAAATATCAGAAAGATAATGTACCCTTCAAACTATTTTTTTGTTTGTGAGCGGTGCCGTCAATTTAATTAACCCAGAATCATCTACCGAAAGCAGTGGTAAATGTTTGTACATGTCCGCGGTGAATGCTCATGTAATATTGAACATTTCGTTGGAGAAAACACCTAAAATCCTGTGGGCATGAAAAAACCAAAAAGCCGATAGTAAATGTTAGACAAATATTGTAAACTTCAAACTATATAGTATTATAATCTGGCAATCTAAAACATACACAATAATTGACGTTGGGAGAGATCTATCCGCTGTTATATGCAAACAGGTTAATACTACAACAATTACACAGGTCCAAAGCATTGACAAAAATCTAATACGATAAACTCCGCAACGAGCAACCCGGTATGTACGGTAGCAGCTAAGAAAGAATATAAAACTTTGGATCAGTTCCGGAACTTATAATGCATCATTAATGGTAGCATCAAAAGCAAATCATGACGAAGAAAGAAAGAAAAGTATGAAAAAAGAAATGGATGATAAGTGAATTCTTGTCTTAATGAGAATGTTACCACTTATTTTCGAGAGATGTACTGAATATTTGCGGTTTAAAAAAATATAAAATCTTCAGAAGTAAATGCTAGCAAGTAAAATAGGAATGGTTAACTGACGAATGTGCAGGAACCAAAATAAAATAAAAACTAGAGGCTACAAATGTTATAGCTAGGATATGAAGAAATATCACGCGGGTAAAAATGTCTTCCTTAATAAAATGCAGTACGTATAAAGAGAACGATAATAGAAGAAAGATAATACGGAATCAGAATGAATATATAGGAGCAGTCTTGCAATAGAACAGGAAAGATTTCTAGACATGGCATCATGGAAACATCTGTAATTCTAAAATTTGAGCTAAGGTTAGAACCGGCAATAATAAAGAGGATTTGCTGGAGCTAAATTTGCGCGCAAACAGATAGTGAATGAAGGAAGACAACAACAAAGGAAACGAAAACATGAGTAAAATATAGATTACCAAGTTAACTTTAAGCAAAAGAAAATATAACTACAAAAAGAATGTTACGGTGCACTAGGCAAATATATATATATATATATATATATATATACACAAAAAACTGTAACACTGGAAATGACAGATTTGCAGCACTTGAAAATTATTCCCCCTGAGGGACAGCTTTGTATCCTTTGAAAATTCTTCTCCTGGAAAGGACAGCTTTGCAGCACTTGAAAATTGTTCTCCTAGAAAGGCAAGTTTTGTAGTGGTTGAAAATTATTTTCCTGAAAACGGCACGTTCGTAGCCGTTGAGAATTGTAGACCTGAAAAGGATAGTTGTGTAGTCTTTGAAATGTGTTGTTTTGAAAATGAGGGCGTATCTCTTATCGTTGATACTGACAATAATCACTGGAAACGAACTGAAGAATGGATGGCTGGCTGGTGCGTTGGCAGATGGTGAGCTGGATTTGCTGCTGATGATGGCTGGCTGCTTGAAAATGCTGATTCTAATGGCTGACGTGGTGGGCCGGCTGTTAGCTGCTGTAAGAGATAATACATTTTGATCTTAGGCATCGTTTCCGAGGATAGTTTTTATTTAACATGAACAGTCACGTTTGTGGCATAAGGTCGTCCGAAAATGTCATTCACTCTCTTCATGAAATTCACGACTCATTCATTCGTACAAATGACTCAAAAACTCATGCCTCTGCACTCAATCAATTATTTAGCACAACACCACATGTTAGCAGTGATTTTTTTTAAACTCAAATGGCATAAAAAAATTCGCAATATGTACAATTTTCATTTTGAATTATCTTGTAAAATATATATAAAAAATATTGTGAAATTATGCAGGGAATATGAACCCACTTAGGAAAATAAAATTAAACAAAACATTCAATGCTGAATTGTGTTAATAAGCCCCGTCCACCGCAGAGATAAAAAGTAGGGAGATTTAGAATAAATCACGAAGCTGGAAAATATCAAAAACCTCTCCAGCTAAGATAAAAAGGGAAAGGTACAAACAAAATGTGGAGATTGGGAAACTTTACAAGTATTTTCAGACAGATAATTTTCTTCATATGCCTGATGTTAACGTCATCTCAATAAAACACCTATGTTGTGTTTTCTCTTTTATTGACAGCCATACATCTTGTCATATTGTAATTTATTGCTTCGCCATTCTTGTTGAATTCTTCCTTTTTCCTCTGAGGGTTCTTTCTAAATATCTTAAGGAATTTGTTGCGCAAAAGAGAGCGCAAGGAGCATGCCGGGCAGTAAAATCACTCTAGATGAAGAAACAGGGTCTAGTATAAACAGGAATCCAACCCGTGGACTAAAATAGGAAATCTAGGTTGGCCAGATTTCTCGCGAACCAATCTCACCAATTTCCCCACCTCTTGCTGAAATCTACTTAAAGCAATCGCTTTCTTTGAGTTCTAATCCCATTCTTTGGCTGAGGTTCGAAGAATCCTAACCAGATCCTGATAAGAATAATGTTCCTCACATAAGTTTCACTCCATCTGTGTCGTCTACATCACCATTCTTGCTTGCAGCCTTAGAAACACCATTCATTTACCCACAGACTACGGGGGCATCACATTATCGACCGCCAGGTAATTAAAAACTTGCTTCTGGTGCCCCGGACTAGAAAAAGTGCAACTCCGTCGTTGACAAGCTGAGTCGCCCAAAGATAGGTTCCGATACGAGCCCATCCAGTAGTTCCTGATGTAATAGCCACCAAAGCCTTGAAAGGTCACTGAATCGAGGAGCTGCAATCAAGGCCTGTTGACACTTGGTGAAGAATTCAGACTGATCCCGGGGTTCACGATATCGCTCAACTCTAAACATGGGAGGAGTGTTGGTAAGGCTAAGAAATGCATGCCTTACAATTCTAGCCTACAGAAAATCTTCTGTCTACACGCGGCGTACGAAAACCAACTCGTGGCGTGTTGGTGACTGACCAACTGAAGCCCCACCCCCTACACGCTCGTCGGACAGAGATTGCTCCACGCTGCTGAGGCTTGTCTTCTCAACTCCAGGAGGAGGAGAAGATCAGGCGCTTGATAGCCTTCCGATGGACATTGCAGAGAGGGAGTACCGACATTCGGTAAAGGATGAGGAGTAAGGTGTACACGGTGCACTCTTCAGGCCCACATTTAAAGACAGACGCTCCTACATATGGTAGTTCGTCCGGTCAATCCTTCTCCAGCTGTAGATCCAATCTAACTGAAGAACCCCAGTAGGGCAATACCCGTCCAGGACGGAAGTACTGTTACATTTAATCTTAGACGCGTGACCTTCTCGTAACGTTCCTGTACCATCTCAATGTCGATGTGGCACGACGCGAAAATGGATGCTATTTCAGGATTATTTTAAACATTATAGTGTAGGGTGTATTAGTGAATTCACTCTATTAGAATGAGGAACATAAAAGAGTGTGTGCTATTACATGTTACTTTCAAGCATGTACAGTGAGATAAATCTAAGAGGACAATACGATATACCATGATGCATTTTCATTTGACATAACCTAAGAAAAACCTACACTACACAGGCAACAAATTCCTTAAGATATTTAGAAAGAACCCTCAGAGGAAAAAGGAAGAAATCAACAAGAATAGCGAAGCAATAAATTACAATATGACAAGATGTATGGCTGTCAAAAAAAGAGAAAACACAACATAGGTGTTTTATAGAGATGACGTTAACATCAGGTATATGAAGAAAATTATCTGTCTGAAAATACATTAATATAGGATGGAATTGACGTGAAGACGCATAGGCACACCAGAGTATCAGTTTCCTGTAACTGACAACGTAATCATTTATCTTAATTCGATACCGAATCCAAAGCTGCATTGGATGAGCAAAATATTATTGCCAAAATCTTCCCAATATTCTAAGTAACACAAAACTTTCGTTGGAAATAATGAAAAGAGTTCTGAGCGACTATGTAATATCAATCTTCTAATATGGCTGTGAATGCTGAACATTTTCCTCATAGGGAAAGAGAAAACTTAAGGTTATAGAAATGTGATTAGCGTACGGTCTCATCATGTAGAAAAACTGGTTCCCTTAATATCAGCGATTCTAAGGAACGTCGCGTCTGGTCATTACCTAGAAGATTGGCCGTCAGGTGTTGTCGGCTTGGATGTGCTGGTTGTCTAATTGATAATGACCCGGAATTGTTAATCGGAAAACCGATTTTAAACCCCAGTTGGGTTCAACATATTCACTTACGCCCAAATAACATTTGGGAAAGTAATGAATCCACCGTTTCTCCCCCAGCTATGGCTTAATTATTTGGACTTGTATCACTAGAGCATTATTATATCCAAAAGAAATGTTGGTTTTAAATAATCTGCAAGGGGTTGATAAGCCGTAAAAATGTTTCAATCAATCAATGAAATAAATTTGATTCCACGGAAGGATGATGTGAACATCGTAGAAGGGTCGTGTAAGCAAACAGCTGGTTTAAGAAAAATGGTGACTTCTAATTAGAATTGGAAATAAGTGAAATTTCTGGGAAACATAATTACTCATAGGTCACATATAAGTCAAAAGGGAGAGCGGCCGAGCTTATATAAATGGATGGCAGAATAGAGAGTGGGAGTAAAGCACAAAATATATTATCAGCGCTACAATGATTGGAGATCATAGAGAATAACTGTTACATTGTGCTGAATGTCCATGGAAAATAGAAAAGAAGAACAGATCCTACATGAATAGAAATAACGGTAAACTTTTATTTAATATCCAGTATTCAGTTTGACAGGGAACACTGAAAGATCTCATCAGAAAAGAATAAAAGGCATGGAACAACATAGACGACTATTTAATAATAAAGAAAAATCTGCCAAGAAACTCCCTATAAATATTACAAATAAACAATGGAAGCTTTTGGGGATTGTTGTGGATTCCGGGATGAAATCCGGTACCAATAAATAACAAACGCCAAGAATGAATATAGGAAAATAATGTATTAACGTAATAATACAAACTAGTAATGCAGGTTAGTAGTTCCAAGAATACGGGTTAGTAGCAAAATATCTATACAGTCTTTGGTATTGAAGTATCGCTGTATGACTTCTTACTGAGTCTACGTGCTCGCTCACTGTGACTCTTGCTCGCAACGTTCTGTCTGTCTATCTGACTGTCTGTCTGTTACCTTCACCCTCTGTTGCTCTGGTCTCGCTTTTGTCTCTCGGGTCTTCACGTAGCAGTAGTACATGTATATACTGGGTGAGTCCATTTGTGTAAAAAAGGGAGAACCCCTCAACAGGGATGTAAGGATGAAAAGACAGTTTCAGATTTTAAGCTGACATTGCATATTGAAGACAACGAATTAAATCAACAAAGTCATTTTTGTACAGACATGAACAAGCTGAAGTATCATTAGAAATATACAACTTCAGTTAAAAAAAATAGCATTCAGTTTGAAATTTCGATGGATCCAGATAATGTTGACAAAAATGTCAACAATGTATATTCTTGTGTACACAAAATGGAAATATTTCATAAAATTGGTTGTAAAATTTGGTCCTGCTTTGCAATGCAAAGGGATTCCGTTTTTCTATTCAGATAATCTTCACATCGCCATCATTGTGAATTTTGATTGGAATTGTTTCTATCTGCCATTTTATTATTTCTATTTCCCAAATACGCGTCCTTTCGATTGTTATACTCTTAATGTTTACTCACTGTACTGACTTCATCTTGATTTTATGGTTTCTAGACTTTCACGAGATATTCTCGTCTCACTTCAGTGCGTTCTTCTTGCATAAAATTCTTCTTCTTCTTATTATTATTATTATTATTATTATTATTATTATTATTATTGCGTTTGTTTTGGGAAGTACAATGGAAACAATGTCTCAAACAGTGACGTCAAGAAACAAAATATTCTTTGATGAAAATATGAAAACAGATGTTTCGCCATGAAACCAGGGGTAAATGCAATTTTGGTTACTATAGAGAGATGAATTCACGCAGTTTGAGAGTAATACACTGAACTATGAGAGTTTATGTAAATCATCTACTTCAGGGCTACCAGAACTTTTATCAACATAGTTATTTTTTCTACTTTAGATATCATTCACAATGTCTCAATATCAACAGATAATATTGTCGTCTTGAGATGTTATATTTTACTGATGTCTATGTTGATGTCCTTGTAATTGATTAGATTTTCAAAAGCACGGTCAAAAGTGTTCAAATATGTGTTTTTGTCTACCGTAAAGAAATATCTGTCAGCTGATATGTCACTTCAGCATGTTTCAGCCAACATTTCTGTGCACTGTCCAGTCTGAATTTGTGCAGAAATGGATCTCCATAAATTCTAGTCATTTGTGGCTCATATTAACCTTTCTTATTTACATATATTTCCCTGTTCTGCCAACGAAATAAAAAAATAAGTTCCTTAGCTTGATTATTACTTGATTTCCACTGCAACTCTGTCCTTCATTATGTGCTGTGGGTGTCACATTTTATAATCCCTCTGATATCGGGATGTACCCTAGCCATTCAAGTTCTCTCTTTCCCATTCTAAGTTCTTTTACATTTGATTATCCTTTAAAAGCTTTACTTACATCTTCAGTCGTTGTGCTTCTCAGCATAGTTTTGGACAACCACATTTCTGTTGTCTCATGACTATATTACACCTGTGATTCTGCCACATCTACTTCTATATAGGAAGGCTGGAAATCATAAAACTATTAAATAATTGCTTCTGTAAGATAAATACCCTGTTTCTTAAAATTTTCTTTAGCTTTTGGAAGGGATCCTTCGCAATGAATTTGTGTCTTCGGATTTCGGTGTCATATTTTTTGTCCGGTGGTTAAAGATTCCGAGATATGTAAATACGTGTACCTTTTTGATTGTGGTGTCACAATTCGCCTGTTAGGATTTCCTTTTGCTGACATCATTATGTCTTCTTACAATCAATGTTTAGTCTTTTCTTTAAGTTTTGCTTTACTACATTTGGTACGAATTACTGCAGTTTACTTCCCGTGTCTGATATCAAGGCCGTGTTATCTGCTTATATTATGTTATTAAGATTGTGGACAGCAATAATGAATAATGGTAGGCATTCTCATTCACTAAATTTCAAAGGTTGTGACTTATTTGACCACCAATTCTCTTGGGTAGGGAGGGAATGAAATCACGTCCTACTGAACAAGGTATATATTGAGTAGTCCTTATTGTTCTTCTTCTTCTTTTTTTCTTCTTCTTCTTCTTATTTTTCTTCTTCTTCTTTTTCTTCTTTTTCTTCTTATTATTATTATCAGGTAATAAGTTCCTAATGAGAAAAATTGTTAAGTTATGAAAGAACATTTTAAATAAATAAATTATATACATATATGGACCCTATATAGAAGCGAGGAAAAACTGCTAGAACGCTTCCAGCAACTGAAATTAAGGCAAATCCTTAACATCTCTTGGGAGACCTACACCACCAACACAGAAGTGCTGGACAGAGCTTCAGTGAGCAGCGTCGAGGCCACTATCATTTACCACTGCCTCCGCTGGGCAGGACATGTCCACAGGATGAATCGTTTCAGGCTCCCCAAGAAAATCCTTTATGGCGAGCTGGCCATTGGGACCAGACCACGAGAAGCACCTAAAATGCGCTACAAGGACCAACTATAGCGCACCCTGACACTTACCAACATCAGCTCGTCCTCGTGGGAAGAAACTGAACGACGTGGAGGAGATCAATACGCGATGGCATCGCGGACTTCGAGGAATGGAGGAGGGAGAACGAAGAGGCAAACCGACGAAGGAGAAGAGGGCGCTGTGAACGACCCTGTCCTCACCCTCCCCTCCCCTGTGACTATTCCTCCACCGACTGGGCCTCGCAAGTCATGTCAAACATAAACATCAACCGTGAAGATAGGACTTAAAAGATTGACAGAACCCGATACTGGAAACGAAATGATATATATATATATATATATATATATATATATATATATATATATATATATATATAAAGAAAAACAGACCACTTTAAGGTACCATTACAATAATTTATTTCACCAAAATCCTTTTAAAAGGAATTCGGATCATCAGGTAAACACTTTCAACAATTAAATGAGAAGAAAAATGTGATTAGAAAATTGATGGGTAGTGTACTTTTTGTAATTAAACATATATATATATATATATATATATATATATATATATATATATATATATATACAAACAACCACACACACACATATTAAGTCAAACCTAGGTAGGTTGTTCCTGACTCTTTTGATTTATTATATATATATATATATATATATATATATATATATATATATATAATTCATATTAATTCATATATTTTATAATATTCCTTTAAGAAAACTTACACATTAATTATAGAAGTAGCCGACACACTGAATAGAGAAGAAGAAAGAAAATGCAAAAGTATAGCGGTAAGAACATATGGAACAATGATTTTGATTGGTTAAGTTGAGCCAATCTCCAACTTTACGAGAAACTAGGCAAAAGTTCGAGATACGTGCCAGTTTTCGAGAAATCATCACTTTTTCCCATCTGACGATCTAAGGAGGATGCAACAGAACGAATCTAATATTACAATATGATCTAGCGCTCAAAAAATAAGCATTCTATGCAATGACACATACAGAGGAAGAGTCTAATCAACTTAAGTAAAAGTAAGAGACTTGAATTCTAAAATCTTTAAAAAGACAGACAATGTGTAAAAACACAATAAATAGAACGTTTATTAATATATGAGTTATTCTGGAAAATATGATTAATAAAAAAATTATTGTTATTATTATAGTATTAGTAGTAGTAGTAGTAGTAGTAGTAGTAGTATTATCGCCATCGCAAATAGTTTTACGTAGCTATTATACGCTCGTTATGTATCTGGCATATATTTATTCTATTTTCCACTAGGTTCACTCATCCATTTTGTTTCTTTGCAGTCGCAAATTATATTTGACATTCTTGAACTTCTGATTTCCATCTGTCGAAGAAAAGTCAGTTTGGTGAATGCAGATTATGGAGCGTGAAGTATGGATATCAACAAGAGAAATCATCAGTAGACAAAAAATACTGTGTAATGGTAATTGTAATATTAATCGTTTCCAAGCCAGTTCTACAGTCGGTTGAAATTTACAAAATCTTTCACATCAAGCAATTGTCATAAAAAAAGTTCCCCAAGTCTCTTATCTGTTTTTGCTGTTTTCAATATTGATGAATGTTTCATTTTATTTCAGGTACTGTGGTATATCGGCATCTTCATTTTGTAATTATATTCTTTTCGAGTTACACGCGATATCCATTTTCGTTCTTGCTGTTGTTGAAAGTCTTCAAACGATTTGGTTTCTGTAATTAGGTTTGTGAATTTGTAGCTTCATTCCATAACGTTCGAAGAAGTTGCTTTTCCGAGAAACACATAGCCTTCAATCTCTGAAAGCGACTTTTAACCATTGATCTTAAAAATCAGTTTCGGAATTTTTTTTTATTTCAGCGCCCTTTTGTGTACCAAATACGTGTGCCTGTTTTATTTCCAATACCTCCCTCCGCCTCCAGAAATTGCTTATTTTGTACGTTAAGTGATGTATGTTGCAAATATTTTCCACGACACGTTTATATTTTTCCCTGGTTGTTAAACATATATAAAATTTGCTTATAGAATGATAATTTGAGCAGGCAGGTTAAAAACTTCCCATTGGTCTGATTAAAGGAAAAGGTAAGTTAAAAATGCCTTTTTCTTTCTTCTACTGTCCATAATGTCTTTTGATACTATAACGTAAGCAACGAAGCTCAAAATCAACAGGATTGTATCAATCATTTAAAATACCCTAAATGATATAGTTCAATAAAGTATACATTGACGTGCCAAAATTTATGAATGACACAATCCAGTGTTAACATTAGGAGACTCCATTGTACATTGAAATCAGGCAAATACCGAGTTTTATAAGAAAGCGAACGCTAGCTAGACATCGCATTGCGAGACGACATTAATTTTCGATGTTCGGACGGGATATGATATGAAAAATTAAACAACTTACATTGGCGAATATTTGATATCACTGGATCTATGGTGGTCTGTGTATACCCGAAATTCCCAATGAAAATCCTTCTCCCTCACAGAAATGAGTGATTATGGGGCCATAATCGCGGCCAGATGTATCTCTGGTAAGGGACAAGCAACATGGGTAATAATCATATCCACATTCACTATAGTCAATACCAAAAAGATTTGCCAGCCTTTTCTGTATATGGGATCAGACTACCCAGTAGATTCAGCCACATTCACTTACCTGAGCAAGTAATGTCGTTAATTGGATCAAAATATCCAATGAAGGGGTTCGATGTATCACGATACAACTTTTTCGAGCTGATTGAGTGATTCATATGTGGCAGAGACCCATGTTCTCATGGCACAATTTGTCAAGAAGACAAATTTCTGATTTCGTAATGCATCGAATTTGTTTGTGAGATGGATTTCTTTCATAGGCTTCTCTAAACATCTGGTTGACCGTATCACTAACATCACTGCTTCGGACGCATTTTCCAATATATATAATGATTCACGAACAACCAACAAGTCTTATTCCACCATGATAAATCACCGTGTTATTGGTCTTAATGTCCATTCTAAACAACCCAATAAATAGTATGTAGTCACAATGTTCAATTGCTATAAGCCCAGTTCACCTTGGCACAGGAAAGGGGGTG
>CAHIKZ030000880.1:355000-450000 GCA_903632075.3 Acanthosepion pharaonis
TTTCTTTATTATTTATTTCATTTGTTTCTTTATTTATATGTGTGTTTGTGTATTTATGATTTTCTGTGGTTGGTTATCTTATCTGTTTAGGTTAAATTATTAGTTTTGTCTAAAACACTATATTATCTGTATTTGCATAAACTACATATATTTGCATGTTTGTATTTTACAAATTATTCTTTGTTAGTTTTCGCTTTTTAAGTAACGTAGTAAAAATTATTTTCTTGTCTGCAATAAAAAATAAATTTTATATATATATATATATATATATATATATATATATATATATATATATATATTGCTCTGGGAGTTTGATTATAGCGATTCTATATACAAGAATATAATGGTGTTGGATTTATTGTTGAAAGCCGATGTTGCTGTTGTTATTTCAGATGATATTTTGATGTAATTACTATTTTGACTTTTATTCCCCATATGAGTTTAAGAAGATTTTTTTATGTTGGCGTATTTACTATTTGTGAATGACGTTTTGTGTGTGAAGTTTCTCTTGTTAAATCGTCTTTCAGCTACTTATAGGTACACTTTTCTTGGTCATCTCCTGATTTTACAGTGGCTTCGTATAATACATTATTTTGAAAGTATTTGCCATTTAAGGAACATTCCTTCTTAGCTCTGCGTCTGTAGATGTGTTTTAACTGACCGAGTTTTTTTTAATTATTTTTATTGTTATGAATCTTTTATAATTTGTGTCGTGTCTTCAGTGCAACTGTAGCTCTCTATTTACCGTGTTTGTGATGAGTATATTTGAGTACTTCATGGAGTGAGGTGCTTTATATGTGTTTGATGAATATTTTTCAAACGTTAGTTTTAACGCTTTTTTGTAAAATGGATTAAATCATATTGCTTTTTATGTTTTCTTTTTCATTGTTGTGCGTATGTGGGTGTTGTCAAAAATTCTGTATCTTTTAGGGTTTTTTCATAATCTTTTCTGGTTTCGTTGAAGATGCCCCCTTTAGAAAAATTGCGATATAACCAGCGGTTCTGCTTGATTATTGTTCTTCAGGTGGTAGGAAAACATGTGAATGTAAAGAGGCTTTTTGTTGGTGTGATATATACTGTTAATTAGATTGTGTAGAATTTCTAGGTAATCTTTTTTTTTAATTATATTTTTATATCTTTGCAGAATATTTTTATGATTACATTTCTAGTTTTATCTGTTTTTGTCTTTTACAGTTTCTTAAGTTTCGTTAAATTACATCATTGCTGTAGAGGCCTATATCATTTTTCTCGATGATCTTACTTAACAATTAAGTATACCAGACCGCGAAGATGTTTTTAATTAGATTGTGTGGAATTTCTAGGTAAACCATTTTATTTATTTATATTTTTATATCTTTGCAGAAGATTTTTTTATGATTACATTTCTAGTTTTATCTGTTTTTGTCTTTTACAGTTTCTTAAGTTACGTTAAGTTACATCATTCCTGGAGAAGCCTATATTATTTTCTCGATTATCTTACTTAACAATTAAGAATACCAGACCGCGAAGAAAAAAAAACATACGGTATAAATGAATTAATAAACAAATTGCAGCATCTTATTCAAATTAGATAGACAAGTATGAATACAAAACAACTGGTGGACATGGGGGGGGGCTATGTCCAGTAAAATCCGGTTAGTATTCAGATCACGGAGAACTGTACTACTTCTACGCAGAGAGATAGGCAAAACATGACACAAAATTAAGGAATGTAAATATAAGTGTAAATATTTACAATTTAAAATGAATATGTTGGTATTACTGTGACCAATATTAAATAAAGTGGTCCCAAAATTAAACATATCTCGAAGGAAGGAGAAAGTAAGTTATCTTTTAACAAGTTTGTGGGAATGGATGATAGAACAGAAAAATTAGGACGGTAGTTTATAAAAAAAATATTTCAATGTACAAAAACAGGAATTCATGGAGGGATTTTTCTCCTGTATACTTAAAGCATTGCCGAATGAAAAGGAAATTAGAAAGAAAGGAGTATAAGACAAACGCCCAGTGTGAATAAATATGAGTTCATTAGTTATACTCGTCGGCAAGTTTTTATTTACAACCACATCTCACTGGAACGAACTGAAAAGGACTAGTGATTGCTTAGTCGAGTACAAGGTCAGAAGTGTCAATACACATGTGTAGTAATGAACGGAAAGTCATGTTTACTTAGCCGGATTTTACGATGAATTTACTATTGTTCATCTGTAATTTAAATAATTAAAAATAAAGTCATGAAAAAGAAACTCTCAATAATTATTTATCAGGACCTTTCTATAAATATTTAGATTAAATGATACTTGCGAATACATAAATAATTATTTATATACTTTTAATTATTATATTTTTTTTTCTGAATATATATATATATATATATATATATATATATATATATATATATATATAAGAGAGACCTTTTGAAGTGATGTTGAATATTTTAACAGTCCTTTTTACACATAGACAAGCTGGAGAGACGGAGGAGAATTGTTTTGCAATGCACTGAACTCGACTGTAACAAAAAAAACAAAAATAAAACCGAAAAGACATTTAACCTTTCTCCACCACGAATTTCAATATGTAATTTTATTACTTGCAATTTTTTTTGCTTTATCAAAGTTCATCTTCAAAGTGCTTCGCGCCCAACCTCAAATTCGCGCTTCTGATTTTCCATAAACATCTTTACAAATTCGATTTTTTTAAAAGTTGCAACGCACTATGTTTTAATGATAATATTAACAAAAGAATGAACATAAAACTGATAAGAAATGGGAAGAGGATTAATAGATGAAGTATTAGATATGGAAGGAAAATATTGGCAATATCTAAAATGGATCAGAATAGAGCCTGCCATGCAAAGATACGATGTAGGAAAGTTCTTTTCAATCTTGCTCGGAATATCAGTAATAACACTATTCATATCATTATTGCATAATGTTATTAGCAAAATAATAATGTCTATTATAACAATATGTACTACTATTAATAATAGTAAATCTACCATTTGTCTGTGCAGTGAATATTGCTGCTGGACTAGTACCCCTGATCTATATCTCGAGTTTTTCGATATAACCTAAATAAGGATCTGTTATATTATTTGTCTTGACATGGCACCTCGACTGATTTTCTCATTGGTGAGACCATGTTTCTTTTCTACAAATATTTTCATTGCATTTGTTGTAATGAGTTTTTCTCATTGCTACGTCGACAGCATGAATCTAAGCGTACTGTTAGATTGGTAAGTAGTTTTTTTTTAACCGTTCTACTCTTGAAATATGAAGATATAACTGTATGTTATATTCTAATAATTAGTTTTCTTGGATTCCCCGCCTATGGAACTTCTTTCCGCCTACGAACTTCAAAAATATGAATGCAACCTCAATTCCCATCTTCTTTCTTCTGATTGCTGTTCGTTTATTATCATTTCTCCTCCTTAATGTCTTCTCATTTCGTTCAGTCTTTAATCGTTTGTGTGCTTTTAGCATTATCGCCTTGCTTGGTTGAAACGATAATAAATTATTGTACTTAAGCTCAAAGTCTAGCCTTTACGTAAATTACATTGAAAGACGTTATTTCAATACAGATAAGCTCGAAGTGACGTATATTTAGAGCTTGATCAATGTGTAGGGAGATATTGTCTGATGCCTACAGTCACACTGCAATGTCAATTTCTGTGACACCTTTCGATCCAAATCAGCTTCGTGCTCTATCTCTCTCTGTATCTCGCACTCTCTTTCACGTAATATATATGTTTTAAAATATAATATTAAGGCAGGTTACATTTACGAGTAAAAGTGCTCAACACAAAGGATAGAGAATGGCATGAAGATTTCGTTCCATCGTGAAACGGGCTGTTGCCACTCAGTGTTGAACACAGTGTCTACAATGTTTCTTGGCGACAGTAGAAAATTCATTAAGAAAAATATCACAATTTTCTTTCTTATAATTATTATTTTCCCGGCTAACAAGAAATTGATTCGTGGACTCGAATGAACTTAAACATATGGCTAACATAAGCCATTATCAAAGATGACAATTATATTTCAATATATCAAACACACGGACGAAACAATAGCGATAGTCTGTTTTTGTAGCATGAAAAACTTCAAAGCAACGATAAACTCGTGTATACAAGACGTGGAAATGAAAATCGCGTTGCAGCTCGTGACGTCACACATGATCACGTGAGAGTGAAAACGAAAAGTATTAAGTATGGGAATCCATTGGTATAAACCAATGCTATCTGTTATTAATTATAGGCATATATATATATATATATATATATATATATATATATATATAGAGAGAGAGAGAGAGAGAGAGAGACAGACAGACAGACAGACAGACAGACAGATATTTAGAGATATTTTTATGTTTATACATTCTTTTTATTGATACAAATATTTGAGTAAATGCTCTGTTTATAATAAACAGTATTAAACAACATTTATCGGCGTGAATGTCCGATAAATTTTCACAGAAAATATTCGTCCTCCGACAGACAGTAAAACTCGACTTTGCTAACCGAACGCTCCTCTGTGGCCAAATCGGTTAAAGGCACGTCAAACTAAATGACAGTTCTGTATATGATACAGGTTCGAATCCTTTCGAATCCTACTTAGGGATGTATCGCGATACATAGCCAGATAGATAGACATAGAGAAATAATTAAGAACATGCATTTAACAACCAATAATAGAGAAGGAAACTTTTCAAATAAAAAAAAGCAATATTGTTTTTTGCAGATTTTGTCATGCTAAAAATTACATTTAATATCCTTAGAACAGTTTTTTATAGTATTTTTAAGAAAAAAGTACGATGGAGTAAATGTCTCTTTATTAAGAAATGCGTAGAGTCCAAATTTAGAGAAAAAACATGGTCACTCAAGGGAGTTTTCTCAAATGAAAATATTGAAATATCAGAAGATTTCCAATAATCAATGTAAACAAACATGTTTATTTGTGAGCAGCAGCGTTTTCTATGTCGCCCTTTAGTCCATCTGAAGTAAACTTGATGATAAATTAATGGTTACATTTTCACATTTAATTTACGGGTTGACAATTGATAGAATGAGTTCTAAATTCGTAATGCTATATGCTGCTTCTGTCGTTTAAATGAATCAGTTTGTATTGAATTATATCGACATGCAATATGGAGCTATTTCCGTTAGGCAGATATTCATGTTTTCTTTTGTTTCCTGTATTAAAATTTCTATCCTATATTTATGGTAACATAATAACACCATAAGGCTTTGCTTAGATATGACAAAACGGTGAAAGTATTGGTTACTCAGCGAGGATCGAACACAGTATTTCAACTTTAGTTGTTCAAGCTTGCTAAACCGTTACACTAGGTCGAAATGCTCTTAACCCAATTTTCATGTAAGATGATGTTCCATGCCATACTGCGAAAACAATAAAACAATTCAGTTAAGTTCTTTGATGGACCATCTGCGATGAAGCAAGGAAAACTAAACCGAAGAGGCAATTGATTCTCGCCAGACAATTGATGAAATAAGAAAACAGCATGAACTTCAAGACAAATTTATAAATGTAAGTGAGATAAAAGCGCAAACCATCAATTATAAAAATACCAATCCTTGATTTTCAGTAAGGGGAGTGTACTATGAACCGATATACGAATTGAAACAGAAAATCAAACAAAATGAGAAATTTAACTGGAGACTATTTTAAGAAATCTAAAACCGAAATTCGAAATAGAAGAGATCAGATGAAAGTTGCATTCCTGAAAAATAGTTTTAAGAGAAAGGTTTTATAAATGTTAACCGAGAGCACCGCTGATTATTCGGTCAATTATTGTCGGATATTTACTTATAAATAAATGGTTAATATATATATATATATATATATATATATATATATATATATATATATATATATAATGGACCCTCCAGTCGGTTTCGACGTATGAGGATCTGACAGCTTAATTGATTCACTTATGAGATTTTGTGCGTTAATCTTAAGTGGCACTACAGACTCGCTAGTGATTTAAAAATGAGGCCCCATATGCAGCAAGACTGAGGATGTGAGATGAGATTAATGTCAGATTGGCTGACCTTTTAGATATTGCTCTCACTTCTTGAAGATGATTCCAACAACCAGATTGAAAACAGGTAACTCAGCTAAAACTCACGATCTCCATTCTACCAGCTTCAAGTTTAAGCGCCCAAGGGTATTATGTGGTATATTGACAGCTGACAAGTTGCTTTTCAACTTGTCTTTGTATCTTAGGCATGGACGTTCTACATTCCTATCTAACTGCCTGTAAATTAAGATCTTGGGTGTATCCTGTTATCAGATATTCACAAAACATGAGCAGTTCACTTAAGTGAGACCGTATGAGAAAAGTCTCGATTCCTCCAATATTACACATGTTAAACAGGTCTACATTAGATTCCAATCTTGAAGCTTAACTGCACAGATTGCACGCAAACAGCTTTTATGGAAGACATCCAGCTGGCGTATATGGTACATGTATGGAGTCCACGACTCTGAGCCGTACAAAAGGATGGCAAGTACAACAGTTCTGTAAACCCGAATTTTCGTATCCAATCGAATACCCTGCTCATTCCACAAGCGATGCCGAAGTTTGCCGAAACCACTGGTAGCCTTAGCAATCCGATGCATTATTTCATCATCTAAATTTCTACTGTAGTTGACTTTGCTACCAAGATAGGTGAAAGATTTTACATAGTCCAGGCCTCTTTGGAAATTTGTAGACTGGTTGTTTTTTTTTTTGTTTCTCACCACAGAATTGCTTCAGAGTAGGAAAAGGTCTGTGCACCACTTCAGTTTTCTTTTGCTATGGAAGCAAAGCTTTATATGCAACAGAAAAACGATTTATTAGATGTTGGGCCTCCCCAAACGATGTCGCTACAAGAGTAGAATCATCAGCAAACAACAAACCACGAATAATTTGCGTACAAATAGACACACACACACACACACACACACACACACACATATATATATATATATATATATATATATATATATATATATGTGTGTGTGTGTAGAGTTGGTTGAGAATTTCCGAGTGAAGCATTCAGCCTCATGAGCTGTGGAAGTTAGGACTTCGAATTAATTGAATAGAGGAGAGCTTGTGGATTTGCTGTTGTTCAGCACACACTTTCAGAGCCGCCAATAATCTTTATAACCAAATTGGGATATGGAATACGTTGTTTCGTTCTATCAGTAAATAGTAACTTTGCTTCATTGACGACATGCTTGCACTCAGTACGAGAAGAGACAAAAAGACATCTGTTGCAATCAGACATGTCGCTCCGGTACAGACGGAAGAAATGATTCTTTATAGGGCTGATCAAGCACTGAAAACCAAGAAGATGAGCTCGTAATCACTTTGTATTTTTTTTTTTTTTTTTGCTGGAATGAAAGCTTCAATGACGACTTCTACCCAGGAGGAGATCTGAGACGTACATTTTCAAATGAGATGATTAAATACCAAATTCCCAGCGACGTCGCGAAATAAGTCACGGAAAGGTTTGCAGTCCCTGTGTTGATAACAAAAAGTTATTATCTTAATAGGATGTTCTTGTCTGGAGGGGGATTGGAAGGAGATATTAACAGACACTACGACGTGATCAGAGTTTCCAAGAGGGTAGAGCATGTGTAGCGCCAAATGAGACAGGAATGAAGGTAAAACGGATATTGAGAAGGGAAGCGTTACGTACAGACACACGCAGAGGTTGGGATGGAAAAATTGTCGTTATTTCATATTTTTAATTTCGCAAACGCGGTGTTTGTTTTTGATATTCTCGACTGCACAGTATAGTATGATCAGTTGTGTACCGTCTGTTAGAATAATAGCAACATGAACGAATTTACTCCGCCAGAAATTTGAAAACGGCATACTCTACTCGATGGCATTCAAGCCGTAAGCTCCAATACGAAAAATTCAATGTGCTTTGGTGTCAATCTGAGGACAGTGCAGAGGATTTGAAATGAGTTGGATGAATCTAATAATGATTGCGTAGTTGTTTGGAGTGAAAACAGGTGATGGAGACGTTATACCTCCATTCGTCATCCCACAGAGACTCAAACAAAACATGGAGGCCTAAATCAAGTGCCTTAAGGAGATAGTTCTGCGCTGGGACAAGAGGGAGGCTGCTGGAAGACCCAATATCTGGAAATAGGATTCTACACAATGTCACACAAGGAGAACGCAATCATGACTGTCAGATAATTTCTGCGGCTACATCACCCTTTAAATCTTACTCCCCAGACTAAAATCTCCTTGATCATTATGTGTGGACCGCAGTTAGTGTTTTGCGCGCGGTGAGAGAGAGAGAGAGAGAGAGAGAGAGAGACGAGAGAGTGAGCACACGTTTTGTGGACGACGTGGCCGCGCACGCTCGAACGAAATGGAAACTCCATTCACTTGATAATGCTCCTGTTTTCACCACTCGAATTTGGAAGTGCTATCTGATGATCCGACGTCTTTTAAAAGGGCTCTGGTGAAATAAATTATTATAATGGTACCTTAAAGTGGTGTTTTTTCTATATTTTTATATATATATATATATATATATATATATATATATATATATATATATATCCCAGGACATCCTCAATTTCTCTTTAGATCACTGAACACACGTGTTGGGAAAGTTCTTACTGTTCCCCCTAATCTTTGAGACAAAATCATTTTTTTTTCAACGAATTATTTATTGTTTTTCAATAAGCCTTGTTTACCAGAGTATAATGAAAGAAAGGTGTAAATATTTTATTAATCCGATTCATCAAATTTAGTCGACCTTAACTTTAAATATCAGCATCGCATTTATTATTTTGTATCTAGGATCATCTCTCTTTGATCGTACTAATAAGCGGAATTAAATTAATATAGACTCCAACAAAGCAAATTAAATTGTATTTACAATGTTAGATTCGTTTTTCTTTTAAGTGCTATGTTATTTTAGGACATAGGCGATCATGACTCTCCACTACTTCTTATCTCGTGCCGGCTCTTAGCTGTTTTTATCCATTCCAGTTCCTCCATCTAGCAATTTTTCGCTCAATATGCCTCGTGAGTGTTAATTTTTCCAAGACCTCTTTCCTTATTATATATCCAAGTAATTTCAGCTGTTTTTTTTTCCTGATTCTGTGTGTCCTTTCATTTGACATTTCCTTCAAGATTTCTTTTTTTAGTTTGCATGATTTTGTCCATGGAATTTTCTGTCTTCTTAGGCAGATCCTCGAGATCGACATTTATTTCCGCTCTAGTTCCCCCCCACCATCCGTGGTGAAATTATCCAACATTCACTGGCATATCAGAAGATAGATATAAAATAGAAATTCAGGAGTCTTTTCATTGTTTCTAACGGATTATTTTACGTATCGCAGCATCATGTTTAGCATTTGGAATGCATTCCCCGCTAGTTTAATGCATTTTAGGTATCGGTGTCACATTTTCTTTCTGTTAAAACACCTCACAGATATACAAAGTCATGCATTTGCTTCATTTTCATATCTCCAATTTCTTACTTGCATCTTGGCCTTTTCTCTTGCTGATGACCATTCCGTCTGTCTTATTGCAGCGGAAGATTAATCCTTTCTTCTGCTAAACTTGTATGTGTTCATGTAGTTTTTTTTTTTTTGTTTTTTAATTAGTCGAGTTTAGGAACTCGATAAATTCGAATCGGAACTAATCGGCATAATAAAAAATTAAAATATAGGAAGATAAGAAATAATAATATACAGCAGCAAATTACTAAAAATATAAGAGATAAAGGGAAATAAAAACATCTACGTAAAAGTCGATAAATCTAGATTTCTGTATAAAATGAGTCCAAATAAAAAAAAATGCTGCATAAATAAGTAATAAAAGATTATAAAATATCCCCAGATGACAGAGAATAAAATTAATAAAATGGCTAGCTTCTTAGCTAATAAATTTGAATTAAGTAATCGTATTGAGAAAATGAGCTTGAAGGCTTGCTTTATCACTGTAAAGGATCATAAAAGTAATTTCCTTAATAACCCTGAATATAGACTTATAAAGACTAACAAAACAGAATTAGGTAAGATAAGTAAGGTAATTTTATAGGATATATGCAAATCCCTAAGAACTTTCCTTAACATAAATCAATGGCAGTCGCCTAATGATTGTATGAGGTGGTTTGAAAATTATAACAAAAATGGGAGCTGTTCATTCATTAGGTACGACATTAAGGAATATTACCCGTCAATCTCAGAGAAAAAACTTAATGAAACCCTCCGTTTAGCGGAAGAATGTATCCAAATTTCGGACGATAAAATAAACCTGATTAGACATTGCCGGAAAAACACTACTATTCCATAATGATGTAATATGGATAAAAAGAAAGACAACGTTAACAGTTTTGACAACCCCATGGGAGTATATGATGGAGCAGGGATGTGCGAGTTAGTAGGGTGTCTGCTGCTCTATAGGCTTAACGAGCATATAGATTTTAACAACCATGGGTTATACCGCGACGATGGATAAATTATAGCCGATAAAAGTAACCCTAAAAAATGTGACACTATTCGAAAAAAAAAAAAAAAAAAAACTACACTGGTAAATTCGGATTCAATCTTGAAATTGAAACCAATCTGAAAATTACCAATTATTTAGACATCACGTTTAACTTAAGAAATAGTACTATATCCCCGTATAAAAAAGAGAACCAGGACCCCAATATTTACATGTGAAATCCAATCACCCAGCGCATATCGCAAGACATATTTCAAAAAATATTAGCCATAGACTTTCAACCAACTCCTGTAAGAAAGGCATTTTTGATGTCAATAAACCAATTTATGAGGAAGCCCTATGTTAGAGTGGACACAAAGACAAACTGGAATATATTGATATAAATAGTAATACCGAAACTCGGAATAAACGTAGAAGTAGGCATAGAAATATTTTGTGGTTTAACTTATTAGAGCAACATTTCCCCAAGAAAACTAAGTAAATTATTATATGAAAATAATGTAAAACTCAGTTACTGTTGCATTTTTTCTTGGAGTTTTGAACCTGTATCTGTGCGATTTTTTCGACAGACTTTCATGTTCCTGGCTCTTTCTTTTTTAAAACATTTTTTTCCTTCTAGATTGATTTGATTATTGGCAAATCAAAAATTCGAAAGTTTTTCGAGACGAGTATAGTTATCTCTCTCTCTCTCTCTCTCTCTCTATATATATATATATATATATATAAAGAAATAATCATAAATAGAATCAATCAGCAATATTAATGCGAATAATGGAGAAATCACTTCGCTAGTAGAATATAATGTATACATTAAAATACTGTTAATCCATTCAATGATGTGATACTCATTTATAAAACTGTTGTCAGAAGTTTATAGTATATATTTGTTTAAGTTAAGCAAGTACTTTCGAAGACCATGTCTCCATCAGAAGGCTGTATTTTTTTTTCCTTTAAAGTTAAAACTTGAAGACGAAATAATTGTTTGTGGACCGAAAGATGTTTTTTAAGAATGTGCAGTTTATTTACGGATGTACAATCTCGGAACGTGCGAGTCGCAACGTTAAGGTTCAAAATTTCAAGTGAGAATTTTTATATGAATTTTATATATATATATATATATATATATATATATATATATATATATATATACTGGGTGAGTCCATTTGTGTAAAAAAGGGAGGAGCCCTCAACACCCCTCCTTTGATCCTTTTTGGGGGAGTTAATATCTTTTCCTTTTATGATCGATAATCAGTGGTTCTGTAACTTTTTTTCCTGCTAGTCCTTCTAATTTCAGTCTGTTCTTGTGGTCTTTGAATCTCAAAAGTTTCAAAGATCGCCTCTATCGAGTCATCATTTTCAGCGGGTGACGAGCTTGGATCTTCAAGCCGTCTTTTTTGTATTTGGTCGATATGTATTCTGTGGGTAATTTTTTCTCCTTGTATTGTGTACATCACGTTTCCTAGTCTGTTAATTATTTTATCAAATCTCTCTTTAATTCATGTCGACTTTCTCTATGTTAGCAAACGGCACGTTCCTCTTCTTTTTAAATACTGCTTGGACATTTTCTTATAATTCAATTCTGGCTACAAACTTGTTACATCATCCCAACCTGCTCGAAAATACCTCGGGAAATTGAATATGTAATTCTTCTTTTAACTTTGTCGCTTCTGATGGTTCACACTCTATCTTTTTACAAAAAAGAGCTTATAGGTAAATCCCATACATCGAACATTTGCATCCAGTCTGTGCCCACCAGATTTTCTGTGTCCTTCATATTTTGAGTTTTCTTGTTTTCCCGTGATTGTACATTTCAGATTACTTATCCTTCGAATTTTATACGTTTTCCTGTAACAGACTTAGCAATTTTCTGTGTATGTATCATTGTTAATCTATTAAGCTTTCTCGATTTTTGTAGGTTAATTATCGCCATATCTGACCCTGAATCTAGTTGCAATTTTATCTTTTTTATTTAAGGTTTCAAGTTCCACATATTTCCTTATGTTAGTATTGTCTTCGTCATACATTCTAGTAGCTCTTATTCTACTAGTAGATTTTCTGTTTCTATACTGGGAAGCTTTGTTACCCATTTTTCCACACGCAAGACTGTTTTTTTATTTAAAGCGACAATCCTTATTCCAGTGTAGTCCTCCACACCGATAACATGCAGATGTGTGTGTGGGGGGGTATATTTGTTTTGCTTTTCGACATTATTTGCCGTATATGTTGTACTTTTTTCATTATTACAGATTTTTTTTGCTTTCTTTCCACGGAGGGTGAAAATGTTTTTTCATTATTATAGAATTTTTGTTTTCTTTCCGGGGGGGATCTATACTTTTGTTTAACTTACCTACATGTGGTACTCCTGACCTCTCGATATCCTTCGAGTCTTTCTTTATACTCAGATATTTTTGGCAGTCTTCCAATAGTTTTTGTAGTGTTAATCCAGGATCATTGTTCAGTGTTGAAAGCATTCTTTTGCGCATTTCGCTATCCTTTGCTGAGACAACACTTGTACAATAAGACACTTGAAATTGTCCGTCATTAATTCTGCCAACTTGAAGTCGTCGTAATGTTTATTCACGATTGCGGTGAACGTGGAATAGTCCTCATTTTCATCCTTTACGAGGTTAAGACATTTCCACCTTTTGTGAAAGAGTAACGTTTTCGGGCTGAAAAGTTCCGTCAGGCATGTAACTGCTTCATCAAACCTTCAATCATTTGTTTTCTTTGGCAAAATGTAATCCATAATATTTTTTGTATTCATCCGTTCCTAATTTCCTGAGTAATAGTCGTAGCTTCTTTGTTTCCGTCCAGTTTTGACAATCGATGTTGAACATGTCTTCATGACGTCTGAAAACGTTCCCGAAATTTTTATCCTCTTCTAGGGAGTATTCGAATGTTTCTATCGTGTTCCATACTGCGTCTTAAGAAAAAGTCGCCTCTTTTTCAATATTTTGTTGTTTTGTATTACTCGTTACTTTTGCAATTATCTCCTGGAGTTGTATTTGTTTTTCATCGTTTTCCTTCTGCGTTTGTAGTAATATTGTTTCCATTTTTTCTTGGAATTGTAATTGCTGTTCATTCTGTCTTTCTTGAAGTTTCATTTACTGTTCACTTTGGTATTTTACAAGTTCTGAAATATTTTAAAATCCTCCATGATAAGAGTCTTGCGAAAAACTCGATTTTCCGTATTTTAATCCCCGTGACTCTTTGTTACCCAGTTGTTGTAGATACTTGCAAAAACAGAAATTTTCTCTTTTGAGTTTTCGAGACGTGCAAATTCTTGTCGCACAAGATGTTGTGGTTAGAAGAGAGAATTTTTTTTCTTTTCGTGTAGGTCCCAATTCCTCGTCACTAAGTTGTGGTTGGCAAGGGAGAATTTTTCTTTTTTCTCTTCTTTTGTGAGTTCGAATTTCCTCGTCGCCAAGTTGACGAGGGAGAATTTTGTCTTTTTTGTTCTTCCCGTGTGACTATGATATCATCTTCAGCAAGTTGTTGTGGTCGATGAGAGAAAATTTTCTTTTCTTATTTCTTCCGTGTCAGTTCGAAGTCCTCGTCGACTAGTTGACGAGGGAGAATTTTGTCTTTTTTGTTTTTCCCGTGTTTAGTTCCATATCCTCGTCGCCAAGTTGTTGTGGTCGACGAGAGAGAATTTTATTTTCTTCCGTGTGAGTTTGTAGTCCTCGTCGCCAAGTTGTTGTGGATTCCGGGAAGAAATCCGGTACAAATAAATAACAAACGCCAAAAATGAACACAGGTAAAATAATGTATTAACCTAATAATACAAGCTGCTAATGCAGGTTATTAGTTCCAGAAATACGGGTTAGTAGCAAAATATCTATACAGTCTTTGGTATTGAAGTATCGCTGTATGACTTCTTACTGAGTCTACATTCTCGCTCACTGTGACTCTTGCTGGCTACGTTCGTTCTGTCTGTTACCTTCACCCTCTGTTGCTCTCGAGTCTTCACGTAGCAGTATTATATGTATATACTGGGTGAGTCCATTTGTGTAAAAAGGGGAGGACCCCTCAGAATTACTATATTAACATACTATACAAATCATATATATATATATATATATATATATATATATATATATATATATATATATATATATATGCACATTATACAACAATTCTATTGATCATTCCGTAAAAACTGTGTAACTTGACGTTAATAATAACTTCCTCTTAGAGTGATTTTACTTGTAACATGTTTTTACAAGTATTGTTTACATTTAATAATTTTTTTCCTATAGCAAATTGGTTCAATCGTTATAATTTTTATAGTTTTACTTTGATCGATGTGTTGATTTCACTATTTACAAATATATTTAAACGACTTTTAATTAATTCATGTTGTTTATTTCAAAATTCTGTATAGTTGCATTAATTTATTACTGTTAGCGGTATTATTAGATTTATGAAAGGAATTTTAATAATATTTTTTTCTAATAATTATAATTACAACACATACATATGGAAGGAACCCTAACGATTAGTGACAATAAAAGAAATATTGACGGGTCGATATAATCAGATTCATTTTCGAACACTAAAGCTTGATGAATTAAGGAAACCGTCTGCTCCATCTATAGTTTGAATATTATTGCAGAAGCGGCCTTATATTCTTGTAACCAGTATAGGCAAATGACACTGAGACTGTCGGTAGTATTACGAGCTCTGTCAAGCAAACTTGCCTTAAGCACAGACACTTTGTTTACGCTTACAGTATATGTGACACGCATTCTAACTGTTTCATATAAAATTATATAAATATAATATGGAGTCATTTTAGCAGTAGAAATAATCTTTGTCTCATATCTATATATTTATATTCATTTGAATGTATTTATGATGCTTTTCCTTGAGTATTCACTGTATTCTTATACGTACACCTGCACAGCATGTGCTCCGCTATTCTCCGTAGTAAACGCGGCGCAATAAATACGTTTTTTGAAATATTTTATTTGTTTCCGCTGATTTTTAAACAAAATCAACTAACAATTTGTGTGTTATATTTTCACAGGAATGAGGTGAGATTTCTTTTTGAATTAATGCTTTTTCTTTGGCAAATTTCAATATACACATACGTATGCTTCGTTCAAACGTAAATTTTTAATATATTGTCAGAAAACAACAAAGGGCTCCGATTATCGAAAAAACTTTCGCTCAAGAGAATATGTATATATATATATATATATGTGTGTGTGTGTGTGTGTAGGTATGTATGTATGATTGGTGTAGACAGAATAAGATTCCAATAATCAAAAACTCAATTCCTAATGCGTGCTCAATACAGAGTAGAGCAAATGTTATTTATTCAATATTATAACATAAACATGTTATAACATGACTACAAAAATAGCCATTTTGTTTTAAAACTGATGGCTTCGCAAGTGATGGTGTTGAATGTCATCATTATCACTTGTGAAGACATCATAAGTGTTGAAACAAATTGTCTACTTTTTGTAGTGAGGTTATAACATGTTTATGTTATAATTTTTGAATATATATATATATATAAAAATAAAAGGTTTAACACTAATATTCCATGGTCATAATTTAGTCCACTGGAATCGTAAATATGATCCAATTCATCAGACCTACAAATTCAATATATATATATATATATATATATATATATATATATATATATATATATATATATATATGTGTAGTGGAAAAAACATATTTTAAATCAATTAATTTATAATATTAATGTTCTCTAAATTTACATTGAGCACTATTTCGTAAAAATAGAAATATCTATAAGAACACCGGTTTATATATCTTGCTGTTCTTTCTTTTATATATACATATATTTATGTATGTATGTATATCGGCGTACTTCCCGAGTCTATCCCTACTAAGTGTAGTCAATAAAATTTGGGGGCATTTAATTTTTAGAGGGTTTAATAAATGAACCAGTTATTGAACTCACATTCTTTGGGTCCTCTCACCGGATCTAACTAACGCCTTTATCCACGGTGCCATGTGTCCTTGGTTAAGGTGGTGGAGAACTTGTAGAGTGGAATTAACAGTAAATAACTGATAACTGACATCCATTAGACAATGCACGGGGAACTAGGACAGTGAGCAAAATAAACGGTTCTGTTCGACATTCCAACCACTGAAGAAGGCCGGAGCGTACAAAGGCCGAAACGTTGTAATAAATATGACGACAAAGATAAGGACAATAATCCGAATTATGTACATAGTGCACATGCAATGTATGTATCCTATTATGCGTTCTGTCCTTTCAGCAGAGTAGGGTAATGTTTCTCCAAAATGTCCTAACTGTTCTTGATTTAAGCAACATTTTACGATTCACCCAACGCTGTTTTACCTTGCTTCCGATTCCCGTATGATCATCGTAGTTAAGCAACATTGAAAGTGTTCACTACTTAGATGGGTGACCATTTCGGTATTCCAGATGCAGGAGCCTTCGATGTGCGGTTGCTGTAATGGATAATAGCTCGGAATTGTTAATCGGAGAGCCGAGTTCCAATTCCAGTGGTGTTTGTTATATTCACTTACGCACAAATACGTTGGCGATATGTATGAAACTACCTTTTCTCCACCCCCACAAGTTCGGAGTTAAATTGTAAGACCTGTATCACTAAAAGGAATATTATCTATAAACAAACATATGAAGCCTACACAATATTGAGAATTCGTCATTAAATGGCCCAAAGATGTTGATATGCAGCTAAATAAAAACAATTAAAATACTCGTCTGTTATGTTAACCATATCCTGTTATATTAAAATTCTCCAAGCCTACTTTCATTATTATATTATGTACAAGAAAATTTAAGCGTCTCTTTCTGAAATTATTTATAAGGGACAATTGAGTTCTTCCCCAGCTTATATACGAGTTCTTCGTTGCTCATATATTCTGTCAATGCTTTCTCAGTATCCGTCTATATAACCAGATACCTGACGCATCAAACGTCTTCTTCATCTCTGAGGAAATTTCTCAGCTATTACTGCCATATAAAAGGATCAATATCACATAGCGCTTCACTATATCTGTTTTCTTTTTTAACGACATTTTCTCAATTCTTAATACATTTCTTTAGTTTCTGGAATGCATAAGATGAACATTCAGATTGTTTTGACAGGTTTTCCATCAGTACGATCAGTCACAGTGTTTATAAATGAAAGAAAATTAAAATTCGAGGCAATGAATGCGGTTGAAATAGCAATACGGAAAATAACTACACAATCTGTAAATCTCTGTCTGATTTGCAGGAAAGATTTATCATGATTTACATTATTTATCTTTGGTCTGATATCTTCATGTTTATTATGGTTATTTCATCTGGGACGGCAGTGCATTCAAATTGCTCGATTGATTGATTCGTTTTTCTACGGGTTATCAACCGTTTGAATGTTATTGAAATCCAGCAAATATTTATTTTTGATTTTAAGGATAGATTTGTGACATAAAAATGGTTTAGGGATAAAAGTAGTTGAAATTTATGGGCCACACAATAAAGAAGGAGGGATTGAGATATCTGTTACTGGCAGGGCAGATTGAGGGTACGAATGACAGAGGAAAACAACGCATAGCGAACTTGTCAAGGTTCAGAAAATAGATGCCGGAACAAGGTTTATAAATAAGGGAAAAGACAGAATTTACCTAAAGGTGCAAATGACAGGAGAGAAACTTGATCGCCTACGACCTGAGGGGATACGACAAATAATAATAATAATAATAATAATAATAAAAGAAGCCAAAAAATTCAAAATTGAGTTTCATATGGGCGGAGAAATGCAAGTACAGCACAATACACCGGCTGAAACTTCAAAATACTTGAAAAAGACAACAAAGGCAAATGCAACCGACCAGTTGCAGAAGCGATGGCAAGATAAACCGCTTTATGGCCAATACTCTGCCCGTACCAAACAAGCTGACGTAGACAAAACCTGTACCCATCAGTGGCTACGTAGTGCAGGGTTGAAAGCTGAAACTGAAGGTTTTATCCTTGCTGCACCGGACCAATGCTTGCTAACTAAGAATTATCAAGCACATATACTAAAATATTGTGTCAGCCCAAAATGCAGATTCTGTGATAAATATCCAGAAACGATTGATCATCTTGTATCAGGTTACTCGATATTTGCACTGAATATAAAACCCGGCATGACAGAGTGGGCCAATATCTGCACTGGAATATCTGCAACTTCTACAGGAAGGAAACTGAAAGAAAATGGTATGAGCACAACCCAGACCCGGTTACGGAGATAGGACCTGTTACAATTCTATGGGACTACACAGTACACACTGACAGAACAATCAAAAGTCAACCGCCCAGATATTGTTATTAAAGACCACGAACAAAAAATGTGCCTCCTTATTGATATGACAGTCGCTGCTGACTGCAATGTCTCTTGAATATATTCAATAAGTTATCAAAATACAAGGACCTTGAAATAGAAATGTCAAAAATGTGGCATATCGGAACATCAACAATCCCTGTTGTCGTTGGAGCCCTAGGACTGGTTGGAAAACAATGCAGTAGACTAATTGAAGGGATTCCTGGAAGTCCATGACTCAAGGAGATGCAAAAAGTTGTTCTGACAAGTACAGCCCACAAATTACGAAGGGCTTTATCTATGTAATTTTTTTTTTTTTTGTCAGTGGAAAGTGTCATGATGCCATTTCTAACCTTAGGTCCCTGGGCGGGACCCGGAAAGAAATGTGTAAACACCAGAAAAATAATAATAAGAAGAAGAAGAATAATAATAATAATTATAAGAATAACAATAATAATAATAATAATAATAATTATAAGAATAATAATAATTATTATAATAATAATAATAATAAGAAGAAGAAGAAGAAGAATAAGAATAATAATAATAATAATAATAATAATAAGAAGAAGAAGAAGAATAAGAATAATAATAATAATAATAAGAAGAAGAAGAAGAAGAAGAAGAAGAAGAAGAATATATTAACCCATAGCAGGTGCAGAACAGGTAGATGAATACATTTCTCCACGGTATTAACACGTAACTAAATATAACGAATAACACGAGAGATGGAATTTGTTTCTCCCATTAAAAATTCAGAGCCATTACCCATTAAACTACAATACACGCACAATCAAAATTAAAGCAACTGGAATTCCCAAGCGGTAACCCCTCTAAGTAATGATCAGGCTCAACGTAGTGTAACTTTGGTGATCGTACAAGAAGCGGTTTTTCAACGTTATCTAGCCGTAAGTTCACTGTGCAATCGAATTCTCAAAGGAAAGAGAGTTAGCAATGGCTGAGTGGCAGTAAAATGAAAAGAATCAATTCAAGTGAATTAAATAGAGGCTTCTGTTTGATACATCGTAACAATGACCGGTGTCGACAGAAACTTGAAATTGTTCGTTGAGAACACCTGCTAAAATATTGTAATAATAACAGGAAGAATAGAACTATCAGTCAAAATGTACATACCGTAAGTAAAAGGAACTCTAAATAGTAATCGAAACAATTAAATGAAAAGACTTCTTGACACGTTGATCAACAGTGTTATTAGCAATTACTTATGGAATTAAAATATTGAATTACAAATGCCTTCTTTCAAAACATTTTTCTCCTAATTATTGTTTTAATTGAATTTTCTTAGAACAACTTGCTTCTCATCTTGAATTGATATTATTATTGTTTTATCAACAGTTTCAAAACGTCTTTTTCCTGTAGTCATCAAACATTACTGAGAAGTTTATTATTTTGCTGATGAAATATATTTTAAAATTCATTGGTTTGTTTCGTGACGTTAATTTTCTTTTGTTTTTCCGAGTTCTCATGATTATACTTATCATTTCTTGGCGTGACTACAAGTCTTGCTTTTTATTCTGCTTTTCAAAGATTTCCTATTTTATGTCTGATTTAGTTCTAATGTTTATAATTTTCTAAGGTTAGGATTCAAATATTATGTGCATCGCCTATTGTTTATTGAACATTTCTTTCTTTCTTTCTTTCTTTCTTTCTTTCTTTCTTTCTTTCTTTCTTTCTTTACTCCTCGCTTACATTTCATAGCAGACTAGACAGGTAAGCAGCAATAAGTGTAGATTAGAAAATTCATTCAAATCTTTTTTTTTTTTTTGAAACGAAAGAGGAGTTGGAGTAGTGTGGAATTCACGGAATGACTGAAACCAGCAGACAAATGAGACTAAATAAAAATAGAAAAATGAATTTCTGACGTGAATATTCTTATACATTATTTATTTGTCCTTTCTTTTTAATTTACTTGACTATACATAAGTCAACTTTCTACCATTATTTCTTTCTTTCATTGTTTCTCTCTCTCAATTTTTTCTTTCTTTTTCTTTATTTTTTGTTCATTTCCCTATCATTCTTTCTCGCATTCCTTTCGTTTCCTCTCTTTTCCGCCCTTTTCTTCTTTCTTTGTTCTTTCTTTTCTTTTTCTTTCTTTATTTTTCTTACATTTCTTTTTCTTTCATTTCCTTTTCTATCTCTCTTTTTACTTTATTTTTCTTTCTTTTTCCTTTCCTTATATTTCGTTTATTTTTGTTGTATTTTCTTTTATTTCTTACCCTTTTCTTTGATTTTTCATTCTTCTTTTCATTCTTCTTTTCCTCTCTTCTTTTCATTTTTTTTTTTTTTGCTTTCATTACCTTTCATGATTTCATTTATTTAGTCCGTTTTTCTTTCTTTTATTCTTTCTGGTACGCCTCATTTTTCTAAATACTTCAATGTGTCCATTCGTATTTTAGGCACCAGAAATATTTTTCACATTTATATCCGCTATTTGCAAAGCAAAGCCTCATCATCAATCAATAATGTTTCCATCATAGTTTTAACTTTTCGTTTCGTTGATTAAAACAATAAAAAAAACTGAAATAAAGTGATATAGAAGGTTACACTTTTCGGCACATTTGGAACCGACAAAAACTCACACATTTGTGTGCTTGTGTGTGTGTGTCTGTGTGTTATTATCATTTTCATATATTTATGGGACTCATTTCAGATTCATCTATTTTTTCTTCACTTGTCTTCCGGTTTTTCTTTTCAATTTTACTTATATTTTTCACTTCCAAAAGTAAATTTCCTATTTTCACGTTTATCACTTTCTCATATTTCATTCGTTTTGATTTCATTTTATATAAGAGCAGTTGCTATTTTTCATCTCCTTCCACGACGCAAGTTGTCCCACATTGGCTGCATTACTTCAACTTTTTATTCTATTTATATATTCTTTATTTTTCGTATTTTCCTGTTTTTTTTTTTTCTGCATCCATCATATTTTCCTGTTTGTTTTTCTGAAATTTGCAAAGTTTAGCTGAGTATGACAGTAGGACAAATGTATTTTACAGTCAGTTTTTCATTAGTAATTGTTAACTATATCAATTATTGTAATGAGTAGGTAACGCCGGAAATCAACATTAGAAGCTTTATTCTGCTAAACTAAACAGTAAGTAATAAAACTGCTTTTAGACAGAGTGGTTACTATTGGCATTGTGTACTCTATTATTTTCAGAGTTATATAAACATTACTCCAGAACATGCTGTTCTTCATTGAAATTCATAGCGATTTTACCTTTATCATTGTTCCTATCATGAATATTTGAGCACTCTTGGAATATAATCCCTTTGAAATATTGAACTAACTACTCTATCTACAATCATGGATACGTCCCGTCGGTAACATTCCATATCCTTCTCTTCAGTTTGTCAAGTTGTCTCTAACTGATAAATTTGCTGACTTTCTTATTGTCTTATTGGTTGACTTATATATATATATATATATATATATATATATATATATATATATATATATATATATACACATATATATATATGTGTGTGTGTGTATGTGCGTGCGTGCGATTCTTATTACTTTCAATGAGTTATTTATTTGATAACCGTGTTTGAATTGGTATCAATGTCTTTCAAACAGTGGAGAGTTTCTTTTCACGGACTTTC
This sequence comes from Acanthosepion pharaonis, assembly GCA_903632075.3. Lineage (NCBI taxonomy): Eukaryota > Metazoa > Mollusca > Cephalopoda > Sepiida > Sepiidae > Acanthosepion > Acanthosepion pharaonis. Next base: position 377,443 of record CAHIKZ030000880.1, read on the forward strand.
TATAGACTCAATAAAGAAATGTCCCTCAGGCGCGACGAGCTTTATATATATATATATATATATATATATATATATAGTTTATGCAAATTTAGGTAATCTGTATGGGTAGACCTGAGGAGGATGATATCCAGAGAGCTCAATGTAAAATTCAGAGCAGATATGTTTGAATAAAAGACAGACCACGTTAAGATTCCATGTAATAAGCTATTTCACCATAACCCCTTTTACAGGGTTCTGGATCATCAGACTTTAATTCCAAAAGCTGAAATGAAGAATGCAGGTTTTTTACGGACCTCATCAAGTATACGCAAAGTTAACGAAGTGAGGAAGTGAGGTGGGAGAGAGGATATGAGTGTGTCATATGTATCATTTTAGTTTCTTATTTTAACCCCAGTGTGTCGGCTGGATGTTGCTCAAATCTAACGCGTCTCGTCTCTAGATAAAGGTGGTTAAGGGGTGAGCGATAAGGAAGACGTTACAACAACCCCAATAAATTACACGATAGGTTTCATTCAAATTCTTAGACGCTGTCAGTTCGCGTTACTTTAACGTGCATATTTGGGAGGTTAAGGTTTGATAAATATCTAAATTTTAAAACAATCTACGAAGAAATTTAACGAAGGGGTTATGGTGAAATAGCTTATTACATGGAATCTTAACGTGGTCTGTCTTTTATTCAATATATATATATATATATATATATATATATATATAGGCCGTCTGAGCGGTCTAAATCTCATCGCGATGAGGGATAAAACTTTTTTAACCTGTGTAAAACTTTTCTACTTAAACTTATTAATTTATAATAATTCTACTTTGTGTATGAGGGATTTAGGTAATAATGTAGAGTAATTTGCGTTTATGTGTATTTGTATTTCCGTTGGTTCGCCACATCTTTAATACAGTATTTTTTTATGGGATACCAGTTTTGGTTTTAGTAATAAGTAGACATATCTTACATTATTTAAGTATAGAGTTTATAAATGTTGGTGAGTCAATATAAAGTGTTTGACATGCGTTTATAGCATTTTTTACTATACTTTAAAATTCATAGCATTTTTTACTATACTTTAAAATTCACAAAGAAACATCACAGATCAAACATAGCAAATAAGGAGAGATATGGTGGGAACTAGCATAAGATCATATTTCAAACCAAATATGTTTGCCAATGCCCGCAGGGTCATCATGCGAAATAAAATACTCTGAAAAAACAGAAATAGATAGACAAAACTAAATATAAGAGAAAGTATAATCAGACGTAGCCCAGTCAAAAAGGAGTCAAGTGTGGAAATATATAATATGACAGAGAATGAGATACAACCTGAAATAAATGAGATACGAAATAATGATTACTTGCTTCAACATAGACAATTGCACTGATTCAGAATATGTAGCTGATAAGGATGAAACAAACGTCATTAGAGTAGAATTTCTTGAAAATATCAGAGTTGAAATCACTGAAGCGAAACACCACATCATTCAAATAATCAGCAAAGTAACTTGCATGCAATTGTCAGAAAGAGACTGGCTTCCAAACATTCCTATGATATATGTCTAATTGTGCAAACATATAATGCAACATTGCAAACATATTAATGGATACACCGCTAAAAACATCACAGAAGTAAAAAAAAAATGTCATATCTGGAATACATTGGGCAGCTACTGAAACACTTAATATCAAAACAAAAAAAAAAAAAATAAATAAGGGGATGGAAGAGCTCACTTGGATGGCAAAATTAAAGCGAAAAATTGAGGAAATCAGATGCTAGAGGAGATTTCAAGATATTCATTTTTTTTCAACGCGGAAAAGCAAGAAGAAATACGTAAACAGAAAATACAAGAACAAAACGTTGTGAAAAGCATTGTGAGTTCTATCGACAAAATAAGATATTTAAAATGAATATTTAGCAGTTTTATGTGGAAATTGAAAATATACTTGCTGGAGTGAAATATTACCATCTATAGAAGAATTACAAAGATTTTGGAAGAAGTTTTTTTTGAGAATATTCGGAGGAACCCATAGCAACATAATCCCAATTTAGAGAGGCTCAAACGAGAACAAGAATGAATGAAGGAAAAACCTGTGTAAATTTGGAAAATTATAACGAAGAATAATAATATGCAAGCACTAAAAAGATCCCAAAATGGGGAAATCCCTATGGAATTTCAAAGTACCTAACTTTTGGAATTGTTATCTGTCATAAATCCAGGATACTCTTGTGCAATCTTTATCAATTCTAATGAAAAACTGCAATGAAAATCCAGAAGAGAATAACTGGAGGTATTGCATATAAAAGGTGAAAGAGATGATGCAAAAAATATAGGTCAATAGCATGTCTGTCCAACACATAAATCGATCAACTCTATCCTGACGAACAGCACTTACTCTTTTCATGAGGAAAACCATTTTTTTCCATAGAACAGAATGGATACCGAAGAGGTTCTTATAGTAGCAAAGATCAATTACTAATAGACAATACGATCCTGGAATATTGCTGTCAAACATGTAGAAATCTCTGCGGAGCCTGGACAGTATACCGCAAAGCATTTGACAATATGCTGTTTCTTAGACACTTAAGGTTTTGGAAATGTCCAAAGTTTCTACGGTGATAGTAAATTTCTTTAAATATAGAAGGGTACTATGGAAAGCCGCATTATACCTCAATTCCAGTTGTTTGTATATCTATCAAGTAGACTCGTCTATTCTTTTTGTCATTAATCAACCTTTCACATGAACTGAATACTGTTATGATCCGGTTCCTTGTACCCCGGGTGATAGTCCAAGGTAGAACCAATAAAGAAGAACTCGAACACAGGTATGGAATAACACAAATATATTACAAACAGGGATATATACAGAGAAGTAGAAAGTGTTAGTACGAACAATCAGGTTTAGTAGTAATTGTCTGAACGCGACTCTGTATCGGACTGCCTCTGACTCGACTGACTGACTGACTCGCTCGCTCTGACTGACTGACAGACTCCTGACGGACTTCATTCCAGACTTCAGACTGAACATTATTTAGTCACCACCCCCACGAGGGCATCATGTGACACAAGGTCGGTTTAAGATGGGATCTCCGAGCCCGTGGGCTCGACCAAAAATATGCCCTTTGAACCCGTATAAACGGGTTCAGGGTCAGTTTACCTCCCCGAAAGAGACTCCGCCCTTCGGCGTAGCCTCATTCAGGTTCCTCCCTGCCCGAATGCAGAGAGTTCAACCGATCAGCCGGTCAGCCAGTCGTCTGACTTCAGACTGAACGGTATTTAGTCACCCCCCACGAGGGCATCATGTGGCACAAGGTCGGTTTAATGTGAGATCTCCGAGCCAGTGGGATCGGCCAATAATATGCCCTTTGAACCCCTTTTAAACGGGTTCAAGATCGGTTTACCTCCCCGAAAGACTCCGCTCTTCGGCGTAGCCTCGTTTGGGTTCCTCCCCGCCCGAAAGCTGCGATTTCAACCGATCAGCCGGTCGCCCGACTTCGGACTGAACTCTCTGCTTCCTCTTGAGGCGCAGTATTTATTACGTATGGAATAGTCCATTATGTTATTATGGGTAAGGTCCCATAACAAATAGTAATAAATATGGATACAAATGAAAAAAAGGTGTTTAATCACTTATACTACATGGATGATGTCAAACCGTTTACCAAAGATGACAACGAGTTGAAGTGCATCTTTAATATTGTAAAATGATTCCGTGATAACATCGATGTGGATGTCGGATTAGATAAATATCCAAAAGTAGCCAGAAATTAAGAATTACTGAAACACACTGAATAGATCTATATTTTGTCTTAAAGATAATAGGGAAGTGAAACAAGAAAATGCATATAAATATCTAGGATTCAGCGAAGGAGATGGAATACAGCATACTCATATGAAGGAGAAATTATCAGGTCATCCCATAAGTTCTGTCCGAATTTTTACAACGAAATTAAAGAGTATTTTTTTAATGTCTAATGGAGCTGAACATTATTTTTATGTTTAGATGCATTTAAACTGATCAAATTTTATTTCAGAGAACAATAAAATTAAATTTTGTTTGATTAAAACCCTGCTAACATAGAAGTACCCAAGAATCATTTGAGGCACATAAGGTTTTTTGAGTTAAAGAAATGAAACTCAGCAGCCGAAGCGGCTAGAAACATTCAATCAGTTTATGGAGAGGAATGTGTGAATGAAAGAACTTGCAAAAGATGGTTTGCAAAATTCAAGGTGGAAATTTCACACTTGAAGATGAAGATCAAACCGGACGTCTAGTTGAGTTTGATGAAAAGCTTCTTGAAGCAGCCCTTGAATAAAAATCCTGCTATATCAGTTGAGGAATTGGCAATGGTTCTCAGTTCAAACCATACAACTGTTCATCGTCATCTTCAACAACTTGGAAAATGGGTGCCTCAAGAATTGTCTGAAAACAATCTCAAATCCCGAGTTGACATCTCCTCTTCACTTCATTCCCGCCAGCTTGTTTCACCTTTTTTGGATAGACTTGTGACTGGCGACGAAAAATGGATCTTTTATCAAAATGTTAAGCGTCGTAGACAGTGGCTTGGTAAAGAGGAATGACCCCAGCCACAGCCGAGAATGGAACATCATGGGCAAAAGTTTCTTCTTTCAATCTGGTGGGATCGCCAAGGAATAATCCACTTTGAATTCTTACCACCTAATGCAACAATTAATGCTCAAATATACTGTCAGCCATTGGAGCGTTTGAACAAATCTTTGAGGAAAAAAGACCTGCTCTAGTGAATGAGAAAGAGGTGATGTTTCATCAGGACAATGGGCGACCCCACACAGCAAGAATCACATCACGAAAGATCGAAGAACTTGGTTGGGAGAAAATTCCTCATCCACCCTATTCTTCCGATCTTGCTCCTTCAGACTACCATTTGTTTCGTATCTTACAGAATCCTTTGGAAGAAACAGCTTTTGTAACACAGGAAGAGGTTAAAACTGAAACAAAAAAGCTTCTCACTAGCCACTATATGAATCATGCTAATTCTGATTTTGCTCGTCTCTTTGGGCCATGATCCGAAGGAGGCAGATTATTTGTTCGTATGTCATGTGAGGATAATAATTCTGTTTGAATTGGATTCCTCGGGTTGATTTGAAAAGGTACCGATAGACTCATTGAACGGACTCCTGGTATCCCATGACTTAAAGAAATATAGAACTTGTAATCACAAGTACAACTCATACGGCGAAGAACTTATTCTATGTAAAATATGTGTGATCTTAATCCTTTTTGATTTTGTTTATTTATTTATTTATTTTCTTTTACAAATGATATCAATGGAAACACTCATGAAGCCATTTCTGGCCTCAGGTCTCTGGTTGGAACCCTGATGGAAATGTGTATACAACATAAATGAAAGAAAATAATAATAACAATAATAATAATAATAATAATAATAATAATAATAATGATGATGATGATGATGATGATGCAAAAGTAACATTCAAGAAAGGTAGAATTACAGAAACACCCTTAATAGATTTAGATTTTGTCACAAAGATTAGGGAACTGGAGCATGATGAAGCTTATAAGTACCTAGAAATTAGCGAAGGAAATGGCATACAACACACCCAAATGAAGAAAAAAAATGAGTACTACAGGCGTGTACGTCTGGTACTAAATACCGAGCTGAACTCAAAAAACAGAATATAGTCATAAACACATTGGATGTCCCTAAGGTGCAATACAGCTTTAATGTCCTTAACTGGACCATAGTTGAAATTAAGCAAATGGACGCCAAAACGAGAAAGATTCTCACTTGCTACCGCATGCATCATCCCAAAGCTGATGTTGATCGTCTGTATGTGCCCAGATCCGAAGTAGTCAGAGGATTAGTTCAAATAGAACTGTCCTACAAAACTACAACAATTGGCCTCCAACGATACATGGAAACTACAAAAAACTGGATGATTGTATGCATCAAGGAACATGAAAGTAATAAGCGTCTTTACTCCGTAATAAAAGAAACCAACAAATTCAAAATGGAATTTCAAATGGGCCTAGAAATGCAATTACAGAACAATACACCGGTTGAAACTGCAAAATAATTTAAAAAGACAGCAAAGATAAATGCAACCGACCAGATACAGAAACGATGGCAAGATAAACAGCTTCATGGCCAATACTCTGCCCGTACCAAACAAGCTGATGGAGACAAAACCTGTACCCATCAGTGGCTACGTAGTGCAGGGTTGAAAGCTGAAACTGAAGGTTTTATCCTTGCTGCACAGGATCAGTGCTTGCTAACTAGGAATTATCAAGCACATATACTAAAATATTGTGTTAGCCCAAAAAGCAGATTCTGTGATAAATATCCAGAAACGATTCATCATCTTGTATCAGGTTGCACTATATTGGCACTGAATATAAAACCCGACATGACAGAGTGGGCGTATATCTGCACTGGAAAATCTGCATAGGACCTATTACAATTCTATGGGACTACGCAATACACACTGACAGAACACTCAAAAGCCAACCGCCCAGATATTGTTATTTGTTGTGGTAGGATCCACCTAAATTGCATAGTGATGTACCGACCATATAAATATGGTTGGTACCGGGAAGAGAGTGGGAGGAATCAAGAGATTCAATCCAGAGACTCTGCCCGACTGCGACTAAGTCAACACATTCTCCAGGAACGGTCTTCCCAGGAATATACAAATGGCTATATGTAAATATTGTGTACACTTTCTTGTTTCAATACATTTTGTTCTAAGTACATTTTGTGTTGTATTATTATTCCATGCATTAGTCAAGTTTCAACAATGGCGACGAGGTTGTAAGAACTTTATGGAAATAAAAACAATTGATAATTGATAGCCTTCAACAATTGGGACAAGTCTTTGAAGAATCCAGGCTGAAGGAAAAAAATTATTAATTAAAAGTCCAACATCTAATGGAACGGCAAAGGATTCTGAAGTTCTGGATATTTAGAACTCGTTAAAGGACGACTAAGCATAAAGGAACGTTCACTCAGAAAAACCCGAAAGGTGGCGTAAACGAATAACGGTGAATTAAATAAAAAAAGAAAAAAAACTAGCCGACTACAAAAACATGCATGGAGTTAAAAGGTGCACAAATACACCGTGTCGACTTTGAAAGGTAACGACGTTAAAAAAAAAATATATATTTTTTTTTTTGATTGCTCAACAATATTTTATAAAGCAAGACATAAAATAAAAAAAGTCGAATGTTGTTTCGATTTTTTTGGTCAGCTTATATTATATTCGTGGATACACAAATTAAAAGTATATTCTTTGTTGCATGAACACTATCAGCTAAAGATGGATGAATTATCAAAAGTCATATCTGAATTATTCAAAGCCCAGCAGTTGAGTCAGCAACGTCAAAGTGAACAGTTTGCCTTATTAATAAGGGAACAACAGAAACGACAGCAAGAATATCAAGAAAAGCAAGAGGAAAGACTGGAGAAACAGGAAGAAATGCAGATCAAGGTTTTAGAAATTCAAAAGTTAACACTGGAGAAATTAAACAACAATCAGGCAAATGAAGGAAATTCTTCATATTCGAATAACATCATATTTAATTCGCTGGAAACTTTCAACTATGTGCCAGACGAAAGAAAAACGTTTGAAGCGTACTTTAAACGATATGAAGATATTTTCTACACAGACTGTGATAACTGGTCGAATTCAAGAAAAGTCAGTCTATTACTAAGAAAGCTAGGTACAACAGGTAGATTTTATTCTACCGAGAAGAACAAATGAATTGGAATTCTCGGAAATAGTGAAATTGCTAAAGGAGTTGTTTGGAGCAAATATGTCGCTTTGGCATAAGCGATGGTTATGCATGAATTTCACTAAATCCGACGATCAGGATTACTTAACATATGCATCTATAGTGAATAGACATTGTGACAATTTCAGATTGGCAGAGATTACGGTTGAAGAATTCAAGTGTTTAATTTTTGCTCAAGGACTGGTATCCAGTAAGAGTGCCGAAATAAGACGTATAAAACTAACGTCTAAACTCGAATCTGAACAAAAGCTTACCCTGTAAAATTTAGCAGAGGAGTGTCAGCGGGTCGTAAGTTTAAAGAAAGAGTCTCAAAAAATCGAAGCTGGAATTGCTTATATTAAAAGGATAAAAAACAGTCAAATTACCCATCAGAAAAAAATTGGAGTAAAAATTCTGCGTATTTTAAAAATAGACAAGAAAAATTAAATGAAAAGAACGAAGAGAAAAAAAAAGGTTCCACCATATAATTGTAGACGGTGCAACGAAAGACAATGCGGGGTAAATTGCCCATATAGAAATAAAAAATGTTTCGTGTGCCACAAGAATGGTCACAAAGGGTCGTGTTGTAAAACGAAAAAAGTCAATAGCCGAATTAGACAAACAAATTCAAATATCAAATCAGATAGAGATTTGAGGAAGTATGTGACGACTGAAATATTTAAAAAAGAATATCAAATTTCAACTCGATTCGGGTTCAGATTTAACAATAATGAACTATAAAACATGGAAAATTTTAAAAAGGCCTACAATAATGAAGTCAACGAAATGTGCTCGAACGGTAACTGGAAAGGAAATTAACTTCGAAGGCGAGGTTGTACTTCCCATGAAATTGAACCGGATAGTCAAAAAAATAAAAGTTTTCATTCTGAAAAATGGAGAAAACTTGATGGGTACAGACTTTATTGAAACATTCGAATTGTGGGATAAACCGTTAAACTCATTCTGCAGAAAAGTAGAAAGTAATACGTAAACAAGACAGGACATTAAAGGGGAATTAAAGAAAAAGTTTCCGGAAACCTTCACACCTGGTCTTGGAAGATGTAACAAGTTTGAAGCTAAATTTGAATTAAAGGAAAATACTATGCCAATTTTTAAAAAGAAACGTAACGTCCTTTTCGCAAGTGTAGAGAAAATTAACGAAGAACTTGATAGGTGGGAATAAATGGGAATTATTTCGAAAGTAGAATCTAATTCATGGGCTGCACCGATTGTGTGCATAAAAAAGAAATCAAACCAAGTCAGAGTCTGCCTCGATTTTTCGACAGGGTTGAACTCGGTAATTAAGGACTACCATTACCCGTTACCGAGTCCGGAGGTGATTTTTAACAAGCTAAATGGCGGAGTTATATTTTCAAAAATCGACTTATCAGATGCCTATCTCCAAATTCCCGTCGAAGAGGAATGTTCGAAGTTACAAGGGATAAACACGCATAGAGGGTTATTCAAATACAACAGGCTTCCTTTTGGTATTAAAGTAGCACCAGCCATTTTTCAACAAGCTATGGACGTCATGTTGAATGATTTTGACTTTGCGTGCGCTTACTTAGACGACATCATAGTAAGGAGCGAAACCGTCGACGAACATCGAGAGCAACTCAATCAAGTATTTAAAAAGATTCAGGACTTTGGATTTAAAGTCAAAGAGTCAAAGTGCGAATTTGGTTTGGAGGAAATTAAGTATTTAGGGCACATAATCAACAAAAATGGCAGATGTCCACATCCGGAAACGTCCATTGCGATTAGAGACTTGCCGACGCCCACTAATGAGTGAGTTTTCTGGGGCTTGCAAATTATTATCAAGCGTTCATTAAAGGAATGTACAGTTTAAGAGCTCCGTTGAATGAACTGCTAAAAAAAGACAAGGCATGGGAATGGACGCTAGAATGTCAGAAAGCCTTTGATGAAATAAAGAAAATGCCTACGTCCGACCTCTTTTTAACCCATTACAATCCAAAACTGGATATTGTAGTGGCAAGTGACGCTAGTTCATACGGAATAAGAGCGTGTATTCAACACATAATGCCAGATGGTTCTAGAAAAGCAAGTGCACACTCTTCGAGAACTTTGCTCCCAGGAGAAAGAAGTTACTCCCAGATAGAAAATGAGGCACTGAGTATCATTTATGCCATAACAAAATCTCAGAGATACATCCACGGCAGACATTCTATGCTTGAAACGGATCATAAACCTCTGATCACTATTTTTGGTTCAAAGAAAGGGTTACCCGTTTATACGGCAAATCGTCTGTTGAGATGGGCAACCATTCTTCTCAGTTATGATTTTCACATAAGGCACTTATCATCCAAAAATATAATTCAAGCGGATAGTTTATCAAGACTCGTACCGAGTCAAGAAGAAAGATTCGAAGAATCAATTATTGTAAATATCAGAGCAGATTATGAGGTGAAAAGAGTGGTAAACAACATTGTAAGAGAGCTACCGGTTACACTCAAGGAAATTAAAAAAGAAGCTGAAAACGATGATTTCATTTTAGAAATAAAAAGCAAAATGGTAGCAAATGACCAAAAAGTGCAGGGGATTTATTCAATAGGTGACGGAGTTTTATTATATGGTGAGAGAGTAGTAGTACCAAAAAAGTTGCAAAAAAGAATACTACGGGACTTTCATATGGGTCACACGAAGCTTAATATGTGGATATCGCAAACATGGTTCATCGATGTAAAGGGTTTAAAAGGAATTTTATGAGTTATATCAAATTAACCCCATAACGACGCCGCCGTATCATCCGAGGTCCAATGGACTCGCAGAAAGATTTGTCGATACTTTAAAGCGCGCTCTGAAGAAAGCCTCAGGAGTTCCAACGGAAAAGGCGCTTTAGCAATTCCTACAAGTATACAGAATCACGCCAAACCAGAGAACACACGCAAACATGTCACCAGCTGAACTAATGTTCGCTAGGAAAGTTAAGTCAGTGTTTGACAAGCTTTTGCCAGGAAAGAATAGAGTAAAGAATACTATGTATACAGCGAGAAAAAGATACACCTCCGGAGAGAAGGTGTTTTTCAAGTGCTACAAAAACAACGTGGAGTTCTGGGAGCGAGGTATAGTGGACAAGAGAATCGGTGACCTGATTTACATAATTAAATAGTCGAAGAATACTCATAAAAGGCACCAGAACCAACTTAAAAAATGTTACGTTATAGACCATGAAGTGAGTATACCGGACGAGGCGGAAGATCCCATTGATGTAATGTATGATATGTTTCAAGTAGAACCTCCACAGAATACTCCTGAACCAAGAAGATCCGGTAGGAAACGGAAGTTCACGGACCCATTGGACGTGAATCCAAAACTAAAAAAATATTAAAATTAAGCAGATGGACATATGCATATGAAGTATGCAAATGGATCTACAAAGAAATAGCCATAATCATCATCCCATATAGGAAGCCAGTTTGAAATCCAAAAAGGATTCAAGGCTTGGGAGGGGGGTGTTGTGGTAGGATCCACCTAATTTGCATAGTAGAGTACCGACCATATAAATATGGTTGGTACCGGGAAGAGAGTGGGAGGAATCAAGAGATTCAATCCAGAGACTCTGCTCGACTGCGACTAAGTCAACACATTCTCCAGGAACGGTCTTCCCAGGAATATACAAAAGACTATATGTAAATATTGTGTACACTTTTTTGTTTCAATACATTTTGTTCTAAGTACATTTTGTGTTGTATTATTATTCCATGCATTAGTCAAGTTTCAACATTATTAAAGACCACTAACAAAAAAGTGCCTCCTTATTGATATGACAGTCGCTGCTGACTGCAATGTATCTTTGAAGATATTCAAAAAGCTGTCAAAATACAAGGACCTTGAAATAGAAATCTCGAAAATGTGGCATGTGGGAATATCAACAATCCCTGTTGTAGTTGGAGCACTAGGACTGGTTGGAAATGATTGCAGTAGACTAATTGAAGGGATTCCTTGAAGTCCATGCCTCAAAGTGATACAAAAAATTGTTCTGACAATTACAGCCCACACTTTACGAAGGGCTTTATCTATGTATTTTTTATTTGACAGTGGAAAGTATCATGATGCCATTTCTAACCTTATGTACCTGAGCGAAACCCGGAAAGAAATGTGTAAACGCCAGAAATCAAAGAAAATAATAATAATATTAATAATAATAATATTTTGCCTTCTTCCTTTGTACAGAATTCTACATATTTGTAAGTATCTAATCCCTAATATGTAATGTGATGAGGCTTCGCAATCTCTACACATTCATGCTGAAGTTTGACATTGTTGACGTTGAGAAGATCAAGGCAAATTTGAAATTTTCAGATTTTGGGCACGGAAAACGCTGTTGGATTACCGAATCGTGTCGAGGTAGAGTAGAAACTGAAGAGTCTTATTTACCTACAAATTCAAGATTTCTCTAGAGATATAATGACATGACAGTATGGAAAAAGAATATTAATCCCGATATTCCGCAATGCGAATCGGAAGAAGCAAACAACTACTTTGGTAGGAAACTTAAAATATATAATAAACTTAGAACAAGGTAACAAAATGAAATAAATCGAGGAAAACTACAAGATCACAATTGCAAAATTTCAGTGTCTCTCTGATAATGATTGTAGAATTTATAATACTGTTTTTTGAAATCGGATGTTAAAGGATATTCCAGTAAGTTGGACCGATTCTAAATTTGAATTAGGTTTAAGTGTTTAATGATTTTCTTTCTTTATTCAGATTTGGCGGACATTTGGGCGATATTATTTTTCGCACATAATTGTCATGTCTTAAATAACATGATCCAATAGAGAAATAAATATATTTTTTTCTAATAACATTGAATTATTTACTACTGACTTTCCATCCGTCGAAATGAAACGTCATTATATATAATCCCTCTTAATGAAACACCCTTTATATCTGTTTTGTGTAGCAGTAGGAATGATCAAACTCGTTTCGCACAGCATTGGAATTGCCTGGCCCATTCTTTTTCGTTCCCACTCTTGTTTTCTTTCCTTCTTATTGATTTCCTAGTTTATCTTTAAATTATAAATATTGCATTCGATTCGATGTTTGGCATTTCTTTATTCTAATTCTCTGGTGGTAAATATTTCAATACATCTTTTTGGCAGCAGTCTATATTTTATGCTCTTTGATTTTTCTCCTTTATTCTTCATATATTGTTATATATCTTGGTTCATTTTCATGTATTTTAACTCTTCACTATCATTTCTTTCCTAAATATATTTTAGAATTTTTAAGTGAATGGCGACGTAGAGTTACTGAGTTTAGATGCAATAATAAATTCACGTTTTGGTTTTGCTGAATATATAAGTTTTGCACTTACGCGTCACGGATTTACACGAGTATTCTTCTTTCAGAGTTCTCTGGTGCAATTCAAAATATCACAGAGAATATAAACCCTGTAATGTCATGATATCTATGGACAAATTCTTCAGCCATATCCAAAATATATTTTCATCAACAATATGAATATTTTCATAAAATATAACTGTTTTTTTTTTTTAAAGTTTTCTGGTTTACTCGTATTTTGCATGTTACGCATATATTTTTTCTGACCGTAGATTTTTAATTGCTTTTAACTTTGTGTTTTATTTATGCACTTTCATTTCAAATTTATTTTCACGTTTACTTTAATTTTCGATTTACGTTCTCCTCACATTTACTTTCACTTTCATAATTATGCTTCCATTTTATTTCTGTTTTCTATTCAGTTTTATATTCACGTTCGCTTCACAATTAGTTTCATTGTCTTTACACTTTCGTTTTTCTTCTCTTTCGCTCTCACGTTTAGTTACCATTTCTCTTTACTTTTATATTCACGTGTTCTTCACTTTTAATTAACCCCTTCTATTCACAACTAGTTTCCCATTTGTCCTCCCTTTTATTTTGTCTTCTTTTTCACTCTTAATTTCTCTGCCTTTTTCACTTTTTTTTACTTTTAATTTCATTTTATTTTCCTTTTCACTTCTAATTTTGCTTTCTTTTCACATTTAATTTCACTTTTTCGGCACCTTTGGTTTCATTTACACTTCATTTTCGTTTCTTTTTCTCTCCACTTATAATTGCACTTTTAATTTTACATTCACTTGAATTTTAGCTTCAATTTTACTACAGATTCCGTTTGTATTTCATTTTCATTCTGCAATCTATTCAAATTTCCCCTTGTTGTGCACTTGTCAATTGAACCATAACATTTTAAAGTGGATTTAATGCATATCGCCCCACCTTCTCAGAAATATTAAAACAATCAACTTTATGTAACCGCTTTCTCTGATCACTTATTCAAAATCGCTTTAAGTGAATGAAGGGAGGACCGTAATTATTCGAACCTCATGATCTGATGCAATAAAAAATTAAAAACAAAGGATTATAAAAATTAACTGAAACATTGAGTACTATCAGAAGCAGAAACAAATGAAATGAATAGCAATTGTATCTTCAAGAAAAAAAATAATTACATTAACAAAATTGCCACTTTACACACAACTTCAAACATAATATTAAGAAGGAAACTCCCAATCAGTATATTTAAAGGGCGATAACATCCAGTGAACTCGAGAAAAATCTAGCAGCACTATTGTATAATTAGCAAAAGTCAATAACACTGTTTAGCCACTGCATGATAAATATTTCTTCAGAAAGCAACAACTATTTAAAATTGCCATTTTTAGTCCTTCTTATCTGAGCGCTCCTGGCTTGTACATGATTTCCCCTGTGTAAGGCAGACGCAAGTAGGAACGCTGACAAAAGTTATATTGCCTACATTAAAAACCCTAGAATATATCCGCTGCTAGACGCCAATTACGCTGATATAAATCCCGCTGATTACTCGAATGTGTGTATCCAAAAAATATGTTTATGCCTGCAGAAAAATCGCTGTGTTGATGGTCACTTTTACTTTTTCGGGATTATTTCTAATTCACTTACAGAGGTTTGTTTTCTTTTCTGCTTCATCCCTATTCCATTATTGTTTATATTATTTTCATTTGGATATGTATCCCTTGTTTAATATTTTATTGTCAATGGTTATTCGATTATTTTGCTTTCAAATTATTTGTCGTTTATACTTGTTCTATTTCTTTACCTCGAAACATCGTGATTACTTACTCTATCTTATTTGTAGTAGTTGATTTTTAATTTTGTTCTTGCGTTTATACCTTCTTTTTAAATCGAATTTTAAAAAAATAGAAATAACAAACTTTCTCCCAAGATTATTTTTCCTTCGTTTGTAAGACAATTTTATTATTTTTAATGTACCTTTAATATTATTTTATGATATATTTATTATTTTTAATGTGTCTTTATTATTTTAAAGTACTTTCATTATTTTTAAGGTACTTTATAATTTTTACGATAATTTTATTATTTTAAGTTACCATTATTTTTTTAAAGCAACTTTATACTTTTAAGTTACATTGTTTATTTTAGGGTAATTTTATTATTTTAATGTATTTTTATTATTTTTAATGTAACTGTATTATTTTTAAGGTACTTTGATTATGTTAAGGTACCTTTATTAATCAAGTAAATTCTACTTTCCTTTAATTTATTTCACATTGTTTTTTTTTATTCGTTTCCTGTTCTGTTATTTCTTTTTTGTTCTTTTATTTCTTTCAATTATATTCTTATTTTCATATTTATTTATTTTTATAAATTTATTTATAATTATTTATATTTATCTTCCTATTTTCTTATTTATTTAATTTTATCAAATTTATTTTGTTTTTTCCTTTTTATTTCTTCATCAGTCAATCATTTTTTCTCAACATTCTCTTTTTGGTTTCTCCTTTCCAGCCTTTCCTTCTGCTTCAACTGCTTTTGGTTTTTCCTTCAGCCCTTCCTTTGCTTCCACTAATTTTGGTTTTTCCTTTCAGACCTTCCTTCTGCTTCCACTGCTTTTGGTTTTCCTTTCCAGCCCTTCCTTCTGCTT
The DNA here is from genome assembly GCA_903632075.3 of Acanthosepion pharaonis. Lineage (NCBI taxonomy): Eukaryota > Metazoa > Mollusca > Cephalopoda > Sepiida > Sepiidae > Acanthosepion > Acanthosepion pharaonis. Next base: position 393,162 of record CAHIKZ030000880.1, read on the forward strand.
CCACTGCTTTTGGTTTTCCTTTCCAGCCCTTCCTTCTGCTTCCACTGCTTTTGGTTTTACCTTTCCAGCCCTTCCTTTGTTTTTTTTTTTTTCCTTTCAGCCCTTCCTTCTGCTTCCCTGCTTTTGGTTTTCCTTTCAGCCCTTCCTTCTGCTTCCACTGCTTTTGGTTTTCCTTTCCAGTCCTTCCTTCAGCTTCCACTGCTTTTGGTTTTTCCTTTCAGCCCTTCCTTCTGCTTCCACTGCTTTTTGGTTTTTCCTTTCCAGCCCTTCCTTCTGCTTCCCTGCTTTTGGTTTCTCCTTTCCAGTCCTTCCTTCTGCTTCCCTGCTTTTGGTTTTCCTTTCCAGCCCTTCCTTCTGCTTCCCTGCTTTTGGTTTTTCCTTTCCAGACCTTCCTTTGGTTTTTCCTTTCAGCCCTTCCTTCTGCTTCCACTGCTTTTGGTTTTTCCTTTCAGCCCTTCCTTCTGCTTCCCCTTTTTTTTGGTTTTTCCTTTCCAGCCCTTCCTTCTGCTTCTTCCCTGCTTTTGTTTTTCCTTTCCAGCCCTTCCTTCAGCTTCCCTGCTTTTGGTTTTTCCTTTCAGCCCTTCCTTCTGCTTCCCTGCTTTTGGTTTTCCTTTCCAGCCCTTCCTCTCTTCCACTGCTTTTTGGTTTTCCTTTCAGCCTTCCTTCTGCTTCCACTGCTTTTGGTTTTCCTTTCCAGCCCTTCCTTCCTTCCCTTTTTGTTTTCCTTTCCCCTTCCTTCTGCTTTTGCTTTTGGTTTTTCCTTCCAGCCCTTCCTTCTGCTTCCCTGCTTTTGGTTTTTCCTTTCAGCCCTTCCTTCTGCTTCCACTGCTTTTGGTTTTCCTTTCAGACCTTCCTTCCTTCCTGCTTTCAGCCTTCCTTCTGCTTCCTGCTTTTTGTTTTCCTCCTTTCAGCCCTTCCTTCTGCTTCCACTGCTTTTGGTTTTTCCTTTCAGCCCTTCCTTCTGCTTCCCTGCTTTTGGTTTTTCCTTTCCAGCCCTTCCTTTGCTTCCCTGCTTTTGGTTTTTCCTTTCAGCCCCTTCCTTCTGCTTCCCTGCTTTTGGTTTTTCCTTTCAGCCCTTCCTTCTGCTTCCCTGCTTTTGGTTTTCCTTTCCAGCCCTTCCTTCTGCTTCCCTGCTTTTGGTTTTTCCTTTCCAGCCCTTCCTTCCTTGTTTTGCTTCCAGCCTTCCTTCTGCTTTTGGTTTTTCCTTTCCAGCCCTTCCTTCTGCTTCCACTGCTTTTGGTTTTTTCCTTTCCAGCCCTTCCTTCTGCTTCCACTGCTTTTGGTTTTTCCTTTCCAGCCCCTTCCTTCTGCTTCCACTGCTTTTGGTTTTTCCTTTCAGCCCTTCCTTCTGCTTCCACTGCTTTTGGTTTTTCTTTTCAGCCCTTCCTTCTGCTTCCACTGCTTTGGTTTTTCCTTTCAGCCCTTCCTTCTGCTTCCACTGCTTTTGGTTTTCCCTTCCAGCCTTCCTTCTGCTTCCCTGCTTTTTGTTTTTTCCTTTCCAGCCCTTCCTTCTGCTTCCACTGCTTTTGGTTTTCTTTCAGCCCTTCCTTCTGCTTCCCTGCTTTTGGTTTTTCCTTTCAGCCCTTCCTTCTGCTTCCCTGCTTTTTTTTTTTTCCTTTCCAGCCCTTCCTTTTGTTTTTTTTTCATTCCTTCCTGCTTTTTTTTTTTTTTCCTTTCCAGCCCCTTCCTTCTGCTTCCACTGCTTTGGTTTTTTCTTCCTTTTCCAGCTTTTGGTTTTCCTTTCAGCCCTTCCTTCTGCTTTCCACTGCTTTTGGTTTTTCCTTTCCAGCCCTTCCTTCTGCTTCCACTTTTTTGGTTTTTCCTTTCCAGCCCTTCCTTCTGCTTCCACTGCTTTTGGTTTTTCCTTTCCAGCCCTTCCTTCTGCTCAGGGCTGCTTTTGTTTTCCTTTCCAGCCCTTCCTTCTTCTTCCACTGCTTTTGTTTTTCCTTTTCCAGCCCTTCCTTCTGCTTCCACTGCTTTTGGTTTTTTCCTTTCAGCCCTTCCTTCTGCTTCCCTGCTTTTGGTTTTTCCTTTCCAGCCCTTCCTTCTGCTTCCTGCTTTTGGTTTTCCTTTCCAACCCTTCCTTCTGCTTCCACTGCTTTTTTTTTTTCCAGCCCCTTCCTTCTGCTTCCACTTAGTGGTTTTTTTTTGGTTTTCCTTTTCCAGCCCTTTCTTTGCTTCCACTGCTTTTGGTTTTTTTCCTTTCCTTCCCTTCCTTTTGGTTTTTCTTTGCCTTCCACTGCTTCCCTGCTTTTGGTTTTCCTGGTTTTTCCAGCCCTTCCTTCTGCTTCCCTGCTTTTGGTTTTTTTCCTTTCCAGCCCTTCCTTCTGCTTCCACTGCTTTGGTTTTTCCTTTCCAGCCCTTCCTTCTGCTTCCCACTGCTTTTGGTTTTTCCTTTCCAGCCCCATCCTGCTTCCTGCTTTGGTTTTTTTTTCAGCCCTTTTTTCCTTTTTTTTCCAGCCCTTCCTTCTGCTTCCACTGCTTTTGGTTTTCCTTTCCAGCCCTTCCTTCTGCTTCCTGCTTTTGGTTTTCTGCCCTTCCTTCTGCTTTCCGCTTTAGTTTTTCCCTTTCAGCCCTTCCTTCTGCTTCCCTGCTTTTGGTTTTCCTTTCCAGCCCTTCCTTCTGCTTCACTGCTTTTGGTTTTTTTTCCTTTCCTGCTGGTCTTCTGCTTCCTGTTTTTTTTTTTTTTCCAGCCCTTCCTTCTGCTTCCACTGCTTTTGGTTTTTCCTTTCCAGCCCTTCCTTCTGCTTCCACTGCTTTTGGTTTTTCCTTTCCAGCCCTTCCTTCTGCTTCCATCTGCTTTTGGTTTTTCCTTTCCAGCCCTTCTTTCTGCTTCCCTGCTTTTGGTTTTCCTTTCAGCCCCTTCCTTCTGCTTCCACTGCTTTTGGTTTTCTTTTTTCCAGCTTCCCTAATTTTGGTTTTCCTTTCCAGCCCTTCCTTCTGCTTCCTGCTTTTGGTTTTCCTTTCAGCCCTTCCTTCTGCTTCCCTGCTTTTGTTTTTCCTTCCAGCCTTCCTTCTGCTTCCCTGCTTTTGGTTTTCCTTTCCAGCCCTTCCTTCTGCTTCCCTGCTTTTGGTTTTCCTTTCCATCGGGTTTTCCTTCTGCTTCCAGAACTTTTGGTTTCCTTTTCTTCTGCTTCCCTGCTTTTGTTTTTCCTTTCCAGCCCTTCCTTCTTCTTCCACTGCTTTGGTTTTTCCTTTTCAGCCCCCTTCCTTCTGCTTCCACTGCTTTTGGTTTTCCTTTTCAGCCCTTCCTTCTGCTTCCCTGCTTTTGGTTTTTCCTTTCCAGCCCTTCCTTCTGCTTCCTGCTTTTTTGGTTTTCCTTTCCAGCCTTCCTTCTGCAACCCCACTGCTTTTGGTTTTTCTTTCCAGCCCTTCTGCTTCCACTGCTTTTGGTTTTCCTTTCAGCCCCTTCCTTCTGCTTCCTGCTTTTGGTTTTTCCTTTCCAGCCCTTCCTTCTGCTTCCACTGTTTTTTGGTTTTCCTTTCCAGCCCTTCCTTATGCTTCCTTGCTTTTTGGTTTTTTTCCTTTCTTCTGCTTTGCTTTTGGTTTTTCCTTTCCAGCCCTTCCTTCTGCTTCCCTGCTTTTTTTTTTCCTTTCCAGTCCTTTTCCTTTTTGGTTTTTCCAGCCCTTCCTTCTGCTTCCACTGCTTTTTGGTTTTTTCCTTTTCCAGCCCTTCCTTCTGCTTCCTTTTGTTTTTTTGGTTTCTTCCTTCCACTGCTTTTGGTTTTTCCTTCAGCCCTTCCTTCTGCTTTTGGTTTTTCCTTTCAGCCCCTTCCTTCTGCTTCCTGCTTTTAATTTTCCTTTCAGTCCTTCCTTCTGCTTCCACTGCTTTTGGTTTTTCCTTTCCAGCCCTTCCTTCAGCTTCCACTGCTTTTGGTTTCTCCTTTCCAGTCCTTCCTTCTGCTTCCACTGCTTTTGGTTTTTCCTTTCCAGCCCCCTTCCTTCTGCTTTTGGTTTTCCCTGCTTTTTGGTTTTTCCTTTCCAGCCCTTCCTTCTGCTTCCACTGCTTTTGGTTTTTCCTTTCAGCCCTTCCTTCTGCTTCCCTGCTTTTTGGTTTTCCTTTCCCTTCTGCTTCCTGCTTTTGGGTTTTCCTTTCAATCCTTCCTTCTGCTTCCTGCTGTTTTTGTTTTCCCCTTCCTTCTGCTTCCACTGTTTTGGTTTTTCCTTTATCTTTTCCTTCTGCTTCCTGCTTTTGGTTTTTCCTTTCCAGCCCTTCCTTCTGCTTCCCTGCTTTTGGTTTTCCTTTCCAGACCTTCCTTCCTTCTGCTTCCACTTCTTTTGGTTTTCCTTTCCAGCCCTTCCTTCTGCTTCCCTGCTTTTGGTTTTCCTTTCCAGCCCTTCCTTCTGCTTCCACTGCTTTTGGTTTTTCCTTTCTGCCCTTCCTTCTGCTTCCACTGCTTTTGGTTTTCCTTTCCAGCCCTTCCTTCTGCTTCCCTGCTTTTGTTTTTTTTCCTTTCCAGCCCTTTTGTTTTTCCTTCAGCTTGTTCTGCTTTTTGGTTTTCCTTTCAGCCCTTCCTTCTGCTTCCACTGCTTTTGGTTTTTCCTTTCCAGCCCTTCCTTCTGCTTCCCTGCTTTTTGGTTTTCCTTTCAGCCCTTCCTTCTGCTTCCACTACTTTTTGGTTTTCCTTTCCAGCCCTTCCTTCTGCTTCCACTGCTTTTGATTTTTTTCTTCTGCTTCCAATGCATTTTTCCTTCCTTCTGCTTCCACTGCTTTTGGTTTTTTCCTTTCAGCCCTTCCTTCCTTCCCACTGCTTTTGGTTTTCCTTTCCAGCCCTTCTTCTGCTTCCCTGCTTTTTGGTTTTTTCCTTTCAGCCCTTCCTTCTGCTTCCACTGCTTTTGGTTTTCCTTTCAGCCCTTCCTTCTTCTTCCCTGCTTTTGGTTTTCCTTTCCACCCCTTCCTTCTTCTTCCCTGCTTTTGGTTTTTCCTTTCCAGCCCTTCCTTCTGCTTCCACTGCTTTTGGTTTTTCCTTTCAGCCCTTCCTTCTGCTTCCACTGCTTTTGGTTTTTCTTTTCAGCCCTTCCTTCTGCTTCCTGCTTTTGGTTTTCCTTTCAGCCCTTCCTTCCTTCATCTGCTTTTGGTTTTCCTTTTCCGGTTTTTTCCCTGCTTTTTTTTTCCTTTCCAGCCCTTCCTTCTGCTTCCCTGCTTTTGGTTTTTTTGCCCTTCCTTCTGCTTCCTGCTTTTTTTTTTCCTTTCCAGCCCCTTCCTTCTGCTTTTGGTTTTCCAGGGTTTCTTCTGCTTTTGGTTTTTCCTTTCCAGCCCTTCCTTCTGCTTCCACTGCTTTTTGGTTTTTCTTTTCCAGCCCTTCCTTCTGCTTCCACTGCTTTTGGTTTTTTTTCCAGCCCTTTTCGGGCTTTTGGTTTTCCTTTCAGCCCTTCCTTCTGCTTCCTGCTTTTGGTTTTTCCTTTCCCACCCCCTTCCTTCTGCTTCCCTGCTTTTTTGGTTTTTCCTTTCCAACCCTTCCTTCTGCTTCCCTGCTTTGTTTTCCTTTCCTTCCTTCTGCTTCCTTTTTTTTTTTCCTTTCCCCTCCCTTCTGCTTCCCTTTTGGTTTTTTCTTTCCAGCCCTTCCTTCTCTTCCCTGCTTTTGTTTTTTTTTGCCCTTCCTTCTTCCCTGCTTTTGGTTTTCCTTTCTTCCTTCTGCTTCCACTGCTTTTGGTTTTTCCTTTTCCAGCCTTCCTTCTGCTTCCTGCTTTTGGTTTTTCCTTTCCAGCCCTTCCTTCTGCTTCCTGCTTTTGGTTTTTCCTTTCAGCCCTTCCTTCTGCTTCCACTGCTTTTGGTTTTTCCTTTCAGCCCTTCCTTCTGCTTCCACTGCTTTTGGTTTTTCCTTTCCAGCCCTTCCTTCTGCTTCCACTTTTTTGGTTTTTTCCTTTCCAGCCCTTCCTTCTGCTTCCACTGCTTTTGGTTTTCTCCTTTCCAGCCCTTCCTTCTGCTTCCCTGCTTTTGGTTTTCTTTCCAGCCCTTCCTTCTGCTTCCCTGCTTTTGGTTTTTCCTTTCAGCCCTTCCTTCTGCTTCCACTGCTTTTGGTTTTTCCTTTCAGCCCTTCCTTCTGCTTCCTGCTTTTGGTTTTCCTTTTCAGCCCTTCCTTTCTTCCACTGCTTTTGTTTTTTCCTTTCCAGCCCTTCCTTCTGCTTCCACTGCTTTTGGTTTTTCCTTTCTAGCCCTTCCTTCTGCTTCCACTGCTTTTGGTTTTTCCTTTCAGCCCTTCCTTCTGCTTCCCTGCTTTTGGTTTTCCTTTCCAGCCCTTCCTTCTGCTTCCTTCTGCTTTTTGGTTTTTCCTTTCCAGCCTTCCTTCTGCTTCCCTTCTTTTGGTTTTTCCTTTCCAGCCCTTCCTTCTGCTTCCCTGCTTTTTTTTTCCTTTCCTTTCCTTCCTTCTGCTTCCCTGCTTTTGGTTTTTCTTTCCCTTCCTTCTGCTTCCCTTTTTGTTTTTTCCTTTCCAGCCTTCCTTCTGCTTCCCTGCTTTTGGTTTTTCCTTTCAGCCCTTCTTTCCTTCCCCTGCTTTTTGTTTTTTTCCTTTCCAGTCCCTCCCTTCTGCTTCCCTGCTTTTGTTTTTCCTTTCCAGCCCTTCCTTCTGCTTCCCTGCTTTTGTTTTTTTTCCTTTCCTTCTGCTTCTTCTTTTGGTTTTTTTCCTTTCAGCCCTTCCTTCTGCTTTGCTTTGGTTTTTTCCTTTCCAGCCCCTTCCTTCTGCTTCCACTGCTTTTGATTTTTTTCCTTTTCCAGCCCTTCCTTCTGCTTCCACTGCTTTTGGTTTTTCTTTTCCAGCCTTCCTTCAGCTTCCACTGCTTTTTTTTTTTCCTTTCAGCCCTTCCTTCTGCTTCCAATGCTTTTGGTTTTTCCTTTCCAGCCCTTCTTCTGCTTCCCTGCCTTTGGTTTTTCCTTAGTCCTTCCTTCTGCTTCCCACTGCTTTTGGTTTTTCCTTTCAGCCTTCCTTCTTCTTTCACTGCTTTTGGTTTTCCTTTCCAGCCCTTTTCTTCTTCCACTCTTTTTGGTTTTCCTTTCAGCCCTTCCTTCTGCTTCCACTGCTTTTGGTTTTTCCTTTCCAGCCCTTCCTTCTGCTTCCACTGCTTTTGGTTTTCCTTTCCAGCCCTTCCTTCTGCTTCCCTGCTTTTGGTTTTCCCTTTTCAGCCCTTCCTTCTGCTTCCCCTGCTTTTGGTTTTTCCTTTTCAACCCCTTCCTTCTGCTTCCCTGCTTTTTTTTTTTTTTTTTCCAGCCCCTTTCCTTCTGCTTCCACTGCTTTTGGTTTTTCCTTTCCAGTCCTTCCTTCTGCTTCCCTGCTTTTGGTTTTTTTTTCCTTTTCCAGGTTTTCCTTTCCAGCCCCTTCCTTCTGCTTCCCTGCTTTTGGTTTTTCCTTTTTTTCTTTTCCAGCCCTTCCTTTTCCTTTCCAGCTTTTCCTTTTTTTCCTTTTATTTTTCCTTTCCCCTTCCTTCTGCTTCCACTGCTTTTGCCTTCCTTTTTCCTTTTGGTTTTTTCCTTTTCAGCCCTTCCTTCTGCTTCCACTTTTGGTTTTTCCTTTCCAGCTCTTCCTTCTGCTTCCCTGCTTTTGTTTTTCCTTTCCAGCCCCTTCCTTCAGCTTCCCTGCTTTTTTTTTCCTTTCCAGCCCTTCCTTCTGCTTCCTGCTTTTGGTTTTTCCTTTCCAGCCCTTCCTTCTGCTTCCTGCTTTTGGTTTTTCTTTTCCAGCCCTTCCTTCTGCTTCCCTGCTTTTGGTTTTCCTTTCCAGTCCCTTCCTTCTGCTTCCACTGTTTTTGGTTTTTCCTTTCCAGCCCTTCCTTCTGCTTCCACTGCTTTTTCTTTTTTTCCTTTCCAGCCCCTTCCTTCTGCTTCCCTTTTGTTTTTCCTTTTCAGTCCTTCCTTCTGCTTCCCTGCTTTTGGTTTTTTCCTTTCCACCCCTTCCTTCCCTGCTTTTGTTTTTCCTTTTCAGACCTTCCTTCTGCTTCCACTGCTTTTGGTTTTCCTTTTTTCAGCCCTTCCTTCTGCTTCCACTGCTTTTGGTTTTTTCCTTTCCAGCCTTCCTTCTGCTTCCACTGCTTTTGGTTTTTTCCTTTCCAGCCCTTCCTTCAGCTTCCACTTTGGTTTTCCTTTCCAGCCCTTCTTCTGCTTCTGCTTTTTTTTCCTTTTTTGGTTTTTCACTTCCAGCCCTTCTTCTCTCCTTCCACTGCTTTTGGTTTTCCTTTCCAGCCCTTCCTTCCTTCTGCTTTTGGTTTTTCCTTTCCCCTTCCTTCTTCTTCCTGCTTTTGGTCTTTCCAGCCCTTCCTTCTGCTTCCACTGGTTTTGGTTTTTCCTTTCCAGCCCTTCCTTCTGCTTCCACTGCTTTTTGGTTTTTTCCTTTCAGCCCTTCCTTCTGCTTCCACTGCTTTTTGGTTTTTCCTTTCCAGCCCTTCCTTCTGCTTCCACTGCTTTTGGTTTTTTCCTTTCCAGCCCTTCCTTCTGCTTCCCCACTTTTTGGTTTTTCCTTTCCAGCCTTCCTTCTGCTTCCACTGCTTTTGGTTTTTCCTTTCCAGCCCTTCCTTCTGCTTCCACTGCTTTTGGTTTTCCTTTTCCAGCCCTTCCTTCTGCTTCCCTGCTTTTTGGTTTTTCTTTTCCAGCCTTTCTTCTGCTTCCACTGCTTTTTTTTTCCTTTCCAGCCCCTTCCTTCTGCTTCCACTGCTTTTGGTTTTCCTTTCAGCCCCCTTCCTTCTGCTTCCACTGCTTTTTGTTTTTCTTTCAGCCCTTCCTTCCAGCTTTTTTGGTTTTCCTTTCCAGCCCTTCCTTCTGCTTTGCTTTTGGTTTTTTTTCTTTTGGTTTTTTCCTTTCCAGCTTTTGGTTTTCCTTCTGCTTACTTCTGCTTTTTTGTTTTTCCTTTCCAGCCCTTCCTTCAGCTTCCTGATTTTGTTTTCCTTTCAGCCCTTCCTTTGCTTCCTGCTTTTTGATTTTTCCTTTCAGCCCTTCCTTCTGCTTGCTTTTGGTTTTCCTTTCCAGCCCTTCCTTCTGCTTCCACTGCTTTTGGTTTTTCCTTTCCAGCCCTTCCTTCTGCTTCCCTGCTTTTGGTTTTTCTTTTCAGCCTTCTTACTTCACTTCTTTGCTTCCCTTCCTTCCTTTTTGCTTTGGTTTTCCTTTCAGCCCTTCCTTCTGCTTCCACTGCTTTTTGGTTTTCCTTTCAAGCCTTCCTTCTGCTTCCCTGCTTTTGGTTTTTCCTTTCCTTCCTTCTGCTTCCACTGCTTTTGGTTTTCCTTTCAGCCCCTTCCTTCTGCTTCCCTGCTTTTGGTTTTTTCCTTTCAGCCTTCCTTCTGCTTCCCTGCTTTTGTTTTTTCCTTTCCAGCCCTTCCTTGCTTCCACTGCTTTTGGTTTTCCTTTCCAGCCCTTCCTTCTGCTTCCCTGCTTTTGGTTTTTCCTTTCAGCCCTTCCTTCAGCTTCCACTGCTTTGGTTTTCCTTTCAGCCCTTCCTTCTGCTTCCACTTTTTTGTTTTTTTCTTTCCAGCCCTTCCTTCTGCTTCCACTGCTTTTTGTTTTTCCTTTCAGCCCTTCCTTCTGCTTCCACTGCTTTTTGGTTTTCCTTTCCTTCAGCCCTTCCTTTTGGTTTTTCCTTTCTTTCCTTCTGCTTCTTTTGGTTTTTCCTTTCAGTCCTTCCTTCTGCTTCCACTGCTTTTTTGGTTTTTCCTTTCCAGCCCTTCCTTCTGCTTCCACTTTTGCTTTTGATTTTTCCTTTTCCAGCTTGGTTTTTCCTTTCAGCCCTTCTTCTGCTGCTTTTTTTTCCTTTCAGCCCCTTCCTTCTGCTTCCACTGCTTTTGGTTTTCCTTTCAGCCCTTCCTTCTGCTTCCACTGCTTTTGTTTTTCCTTTTCAGCCCTTCCTTCTGCTTCCACTGCTTTTGGTTTTTTCCTTTCCACTTCCAGCTTTTTTCCTTCCTTCTGCTTCCACTGCTTTTGGTTTTTCCTTTCCAGCCCTTCCTTCAGCTTCCACTGCTTTTGGTTTTTCCTTTCCAGCCCTTCCTTCTGCTTCCACTGCTTTTGGTTTTTCCTTTCCATCCCTTCCTTCTGCTTCCACTGCTTTTGGTTTTTCCTTTCCAGACCTTCCTTCTGCTTCCACTGCTTTTGGTTTTTCCTTTCCAGCCCTTCCTTCTGCTTCCACTGCTTTTTTTTTTTTCCTTTCCAGCCCTTCCTTCTGCTTCCACTGCTTTTGTTTTTTTCCTTTCCAGCCCTTCCTTCTGCTTCCACTGCTTTTGGTTTTCCTTTCAGCCCTTCCTTCTGCTTCCACTGCTTTTGGTTTTTTCCTTTCAGCCTTCCTTCTGCTTCCACTGCTTTTGATTTTTTTCCTTTCCAGCCCTTCCTTCAGCTTCCACTGCTTTTGGTTTTTCCTTTCCAGCCCCTTCTTCTTCCTGTTTGGTTTTCCTTTGCTTCCTTCTGCTGCTTTTGGTTTTTCCTTTCCAGCCCCTTCCTTCTGCTTCCCTGCTTTTGGTTTTTCCTTTCCAGCCCTTCCTTCTGCTTCCCTGCTTTTGGTTTTTCCTTTCCATCCTTCCTTCTGCTTCCACTTCTTTTGGTTTCCTTTTCCTTTCCTTCTGCTTCCACTGCTTTTGGTTTTCCTTTCCAGCCCTTCCTTCTGCTTCCCTGCTTTTGGTTTTCCTTTTCAGCCCTTCCTTCTGCTTCCTGCTTTTGTTTTCCTTTCAGCCCCTTCCTTCTGCTTCCTGCTTTTGGTTTTCCTTTCCATCCCTTCCTTCTGCTTCCCTGCTTTTGGTTTTTCCTTTCAGCCCTTCCTTGCTTCCCCTGCTTTTTTTTTTCCTTTCAGCCCTTCCTTCTGCTTCCACTGCTTTTGGTTTTCCTTTCAGCCCTTCCTTCTGCTTCCCTGCTTTTTGGTTTTTCCTTTCCAACCCTTCCTTCTGCTTCCCTACTTTTGGTTTTTCCTTTTCACCCCTTCCTTCTGCTTCCCTGCTTTGGTTTTTTCCTTTTCCAGCCCTTCCTTCTGCTTCCACTGCTTTTGGTTTTTTTCCAGCCTTCCTTCTACTTCCAGCTTTTTTTTTTTTTCCTTCTTCTTCTGCTTCCACTGCTTTTGGTTTTTTCTTTTCAGCCCTTCCTTCTGCTTCCACTGCTTTTTGGTTTTCCTTTCAGCCCTTCCTTCTGCTTCCACTGCTTTTTCCCAGACAATCCCTTCTGCTTTTTTTTTTTTTTCTTTTCCAGCCTTCCTTCTGCTTCCACTGCTTTTGGTTTTCCTTTTCAGACCTTCCTTCTGCTTCCACTGCTTTTGGTTTTCCTTTCCAGCCCTTCCTTCTGCTTCCACTGCTTTTGGTTTTTTCCTTTCAGCCCCCTTCCTTCTGCTTCCCTGCTTTTGGTTTTTCCTTTTCCAGCCCTTCCTTCTGTTTTTCCACTGCTTTTGGTTTTTGGTTTTTTTCCAACCCTTCCTTCTGCTTCCTGTTTTTTGGTTTTTTCCTTTCCAGCCCTTCCTTCTGCTTCCCTGCTTTTGGTTTTTCCTTTTCAGCCCTTCCTTCTGCTTCCACTGCTTTTGGTTTTCTTTTCCAGCCCTTCCTTCTGCTTCCACTGCTTTTGGTTTTCCCTTTCTTCAGCTTCCTGCTTTTGGTTTTCCTTCTGCCCTTCCTTCTGCTTCTACTTTTGGTTTTCCTTTCCAGCCCTTCCTTCTGCTTCCACTGCTTTTGGTTTTTCCTTTCCAGCCCTTCCTTCTGCTTCCACTGCTTTTGGTTTTCCTTTCCAGCCCTTCCTTCTGCTTCCCTGCTTTTGTTTTTTCCTTTCAGCCCTTCCTTTTCCAGCCCTTCCTTCTCTTCTTTTGTTTTCTTTCAGCCCTTCCTTCTGCTTCCACTGCTTTTGGTTTTCCTTTTCCAGCCCTTCCTTCTGCTTCCACTGCTTTTGGTTTTCCTTTCCAGCCCTTCCTTCTGCTTCACTGCTTTTTTTGTTTTTCCTTTCCAGCCCTTCCTTCTGCTTCCACTGCTTTTGGTTTTTTCCTTTCCAGCCCTTCCTTCTGCTTCCACTGCTTTTGGTTTTTCCTTTTCCAGCCCTTCCTTCTGCTTCCACTGCTTTTGGTTTTTTTTTTCCTTTCCAGCCTTCCTTCTGCTTCCCTGCTTTTGATTTTTCTTTTCCAACCCTTCCTTCTGCTTCCACTGCTTTTGGTTTTTTCCTTTCCAGCCCTTCCTTCTGCTTCCACTGCTTTTGGTTTTTCCTTCCAGTCCTTCCTTCAGCTTCCACTGCTTTTTTGGTTTTTCCTTTCAGCCCTTCCTTCTGCTTCCTGCTTTTGTTTTTCCTTTCCAGCCCTTCCTTCTGCTTCCACTGCTTTTGGTTTTTTACTTTCCAGCCCTTCCTTCTGCTTCCACTGCTTTTTGGTTTTTCCTTTCCAGCCCTTCCTTCTGCTTCCACTGCTTTTTTGGTTTTTCCTTTCCAGCCCTTCCTTCTGCTTCCTTTTGGTTTTTCCTTTCCAGCCCTTCCTTCTGCTTCCCTGCTTTTGGTTTTCCTTTGGCCTTCCTTCTGCTTCCAGCTTTTGGTTTTTCCTTCCAGCCCTTCCTTCTGCTTCCCTGCTTTTGGTTTTTCCTTTCCAGCCTTCCTTCTGCTTCCACTGCTTTTTGGTTTTTCCTTTCCAGCCCTTCCTTCTGCTTCCCTGCTTTTTGGTTTTTTCTTTCCAGCCTTCCTTCAGCTTCCTAATTTTTGTTTTTTCCTTTCCAGCCCTTCCTTCTGCTTCCACTGCTTTTGGTTTTTCCTTTCCAGCCCTTTCCTTCTGCTTCCACTGCTTTTGGTTTTTCCTTTCAGCCCTTCCTTGCTTCCCTGCTTTTGGTTTTCCCAGCCCTTCCTTCTGCTTTTTTTGGTTTTTCCTTCCAGCCCTTCCTTCTGCTTCCACTTTCTTTTGGTTTTCCTTTCCAGCCCCCTTCTGCTTCCACTGCTTTTTTTTTCCTTTCAGTCCTTCCTTCTGCTTCCACTGCTTTTGGTTTTTCCTTTCAGCCCTTCCTTCTGCTTCCACTGCTTTTGGTTTTTCCTTTCCAGCCCTTCCTTCTGCTTCCACTGCTTTTGTTTTTTTTCCTTTCCAGCCCTTCCTTCTGCTTCCACTGCTTTTGGTTTTTTCTTTCAGCCCCCTTCTGCTTCACTGCTTTTGGTTTTCCTTTCCAGCCCTTCCTTCTGCTTCCCTGCTTTTGGTTTTCTTTTCCAGCCCTTCCTTCAGCTTCCACTGCTTTTGGTTTTCCTTCCAGCCCTTCCTTCTGCTTCCACTGCTTTTGTTTTTCCTTTCCAGCCCTTCCTTCTGCTTCCCTGCTTTTTTTGGTTTTCCTTTCCAGCCCTTCCTTCTGCTTCCACTGCTTTTGTTTTTTCCTTTCCAGCCCTTCCTTCTGCTTCCACTGCTTTTGGTTTTCCTTCCAGCCCTTCCTTCTGCTTCCACTGCTTTTGGTTTTTCCTTTTCCAGCCCTTCCTTCTGCTTCCACTGCTTTTGGTTTTTCCTTTCAGCCTTCCTTCTGCTTCCACTGCTTTTGGTTTTCCTTTCCAGCCCTTCTTCTGCTTCCACTGCTTTTGGTTTTTTCCTTTCCAGCCCTTCCTTCTGCTTCCACTGCTTTTGGTTTTCCTTTCCAGCCCTTCCTTCTGCTTCCACTGCTTTTGGTTTTTCTTTCCAGCCCCTTCCTTCTGCTTCCACTGTTTTTGTTTTTTCCTTTCAGCCCTTCCTTCTGCTTCCCTGCTTTTGGTTTTTCCTTTCAGCCCTTCCTTCTGCTTCCACTGCTTTTGGTTTTTCCTTTTCCACCCCTTCCTTCAGCTTCCACTGCTTTTTGGTTTTTCCTTTCCAGCCCTTCCTTCTGCTTCCACTGCTTTTGGTTTTCCTTTCCAGCCCTTCCTTCTGCTTCCACTGCTTTTGGTTTTTCTTTTCCAGCCCTTCCTTCTGCTTCCACTGCTTTTGGTTTTTTCCTTTCAGCCCTTCTTCTGCTTCCCTGCTTTTGTTTTCCTTTCCAACCCTTCCCTTCCTTCTGCTTCCACTGCTTTTTTGTTTTTTCCTTTCCAGCCCTTCCTTCTGCTTCCACTGCTTTTGGTTTTTTTCCTTTCCAGCCCTTCCTTCTGCTTCCACTGCTTTTGGTTTTTCCTTTCCAGCCCTTCCTTCTGCTTCCACTGTTTTGGTTTTCCTTTCCAGCCTTCTTCTGCTTCCCTGCTTTTGGTTTTTCCTTTCACCCCTTCCTTCTGCTTCCACTGCTTTTTGGTTTTCCTTTCCAGCCCTTCCTTAGCTTCCACTGCTTTTGGTTTTTCCTTTCCAGCCCTTCCTTCTGCTTCCACTGCTTTTTGGTTTTTCCTTTCCAGCCCTTCCTTCTTCCACTGCTTTTGGTTTTTTCCTTTCCAGCCCTTCCTTCTGCTTCACTGCTTTTGGTTTTCCTTTCCAGCCCTTCCTTCTGCTTCCACTGCTTTTGGTTTTTCCTTTCCAGCCCTTCCTTCTGCTTCCATTTGCTTTTGGTTTTCCTTTCCAGCCCCTTCCTTCTGCTTCCACTGTTTTCCTTTTTTTTTCCTTCCAGCCTTTTCCTTTCTGCTTCCACTGCTTTTGGTTTTCCTTTCCAGCCCTTCCTTCTGCTTCCACTGCTTTTGGTTTTCCTTTCAACCCTTCCTTCTTCTTCCACTGCTTTTTGGTTTTTTCCTTTCCCTTCCTTCTGCTTCCCTGCTTTTGGTTTTTCCTTTCAGCCCTTCCTTCTGCTTCCACTGCTTTTGGTTTTTCCTTTCCAGCCCTTCCTTCTGCTTCCCTGCTTTTGTTTTTTCCTTTCCAGCCCTTCCTTCTGCTTCCCCTTTTGTTTTTTCCTTTCCAGCCCTTCCTTCTGCTTCCACTGCTTTTTTTTTTCCTTTCCAGCTTCCTGCTTTTGGGTTTTCCTTTTCTTCCTTCTGCTTCCACTGCTTTTTGGTTTTTCCTTTCCAGCCCTTCCTTCTGCTTCCCTGCTTTTTGTTTTTTTCCTTTTCCTTCCTTCTGCTTCCCTGCTTTTGGTTTTTCCTTTCAGCCCTTCCTTCTGCTTCCTGCTTTTGGTTTTTCCTTTCAGCCCTTCCTTCTGCTTCCAATGCTTTTTGGTTTTTCCTTTCCAGCCCCTTCCTTCTGCTTCCTGCTTTTGTTTTTCCTTTCCAGCCCTTCCTTTCCACTGCTTTTTGCTTTCAGCCCTTCCTTCTGCTTCTTTTGGTTTTTCCTTTTCAGTCCTTCCTTCTGCTTCCACTGTTTTTGGTTTTCCTTTCCAGCCCTTCCTTCTGCTTCCCTACTTTTGGTTTTCCTTTCCATCCCTTCCCTTCTGCATTTGGTTTTCCTTTCCCTTCCTTCTGCTTCCCTGCTTTTGGTTTTTTCCTTTCCAGCCCTTTTCTGCTTCCACTGCTTTTGGTTTTTCCTTTCCAGCCCTTCCTTCTGCTTCCACTGCTTTTGATTTTCCTTTCCAGCCCTTCCTTCTGCTTCCCTGCTTTTGTTTTTCCTTTCCAGCCCTTCCTTCTGCTTCCACTGCTTTTGGTTTTTCCTTTCCAACCCTTCCTTCTGCTTCCACTGCTTTTGGTTTTTTTCCTTTTTCCTTCCTTCTGCTTCCTTCTTTTTGGTTTTCCTTTCCAGCCCTGCTTTTTTTGGTTTTTTTTCCAGCCCTTCCTTCTGCTTCCACTGCTTTTGGTTTTCCTTTCAGTCCTTCCTTCTGCTTCCACTGCTTTTTGTTTTCCTTTCAGCCCTTCCTTCAGCTTCCACTGCTTTTGGTTTTTCCTTTTCAGTCCTTCCTTCTGCTTCCCTGCTTTTGGTTTTCCTTTCCAGTCCTTCCTTCTGCTTCCACTGCTTTTGGTTTTTCCTTTCCAGCCCTTCCTTCTGCTTCCACTGCTTTTGGTTTTCCTTTCCAGCCCCTTCCTGGTTTTTTCTTTTGGTTTTCCTTACAGCCTTCTTCTGCTTCCACTGTTTTTTTTTTTTTCCTTTCAAGCCTTCTTTCTGCTTCCACTGCTTTTGGTTTTTCCTTTCCTTTCCCTTCCTTCAGCTTCCCTGCTTTTGGTTTTTCCTTTCCAGTCCTTCCTTCTGCTTCCACTGCTTTTGTTTTTTCCCTTTCCAGCCCCTTCCTTCTGCTTCCACTGCTTTTGGTTTTTCCTTTCCAGCCTTCCTTCTGCTTCCCTGCTTTTGGTTTTCCTTTCCAGCCCTTCCTTCTGCTTCCACTGCTTTTGGTTTTTTTCAGTCCTTCCTTCTGCTTCTTTTCTTTGGTTTTCCTTTTCAGCCCTTCCTTCTGCTTCCACTGCTTTTGAATTTTCCTTTCAGCCCTTCCTTCTGCTTCCACTGCTTTTGGTTTTTCCTTTTCAGCCTTCTTCTTTCCTTTTTTTGTTTTTTTCCTTTCAGTCCTTCTTCTGCTTCCACTGCTTTTGGTTTTTCCTTTCCAGCCCCTTCCTTCTGCTTCCACACTTTTGTTTTCCTTTCCAGTCCTTCCTTCTACTTCCACTGCTTTTTGGTTTTTTCCTTTCCCTTCCTTCTGCTTCCAATGCTTTTGTTTTTTCCTTTCCTTCCTTTCCTCTGCTTCCACTGCTTTTGTTTTTCCTTTCAGTCCCTTCCTTCTTTGCTTTTTTTTTTTTTTTCCTTTTTTTTTTCCTTCTTCTGCTTCCACTGCTTTTGCTTTTTCCTTTCCAGCCCTTCCTTCTGCTTCCACTTCTTTTGGTTTTTTCTTTTCAGCCCTTTCCTCTTCTTCCACTGCTTTTTGTTTTTCCTTTCAGCCCTTCCTTCTGCTTCCCTGCTTTTGGTTTTTCCTTCAGCAGCCCTTCCTTCTGCTTCACTGCTTTTGGTTTTTCCTTTCCAGACCCTTCTTCTGCTTCCTGCTTTTGGTTTTCCTTTTCCAGCCCTTCTTCTTCTTCTGTTTTTTGGTTTTTTCCTTTCCAGCCCTTCCTTCTGCTTCCACTGCTTTTGTTTTTTCCTTTCCACCCCTTCCTTCTTCCTTCTGCTTCCATTCAGCCTTTTCTGTTTTCCTTTTGGTTTTTTTCCTTCTGTTTCCACTGCTTTTGGTTTTCCTTTTCAGCCCTTCCTTCTGCTTCCACTGCTTTTGTTTTTTCCTTTTTTCCTTTCTTCCTGTTTTTGGTTTTCCTTCTGCCCTTCCCTGCTTTGCTTTTGGTTTTTCCTTTTCAGCCCTTCCTTCTGCTTCCCTGCTTTTGGTTTTTTTTCCTTTTTGCTTCCAGCTTTGGTTTTTCCTTCTTTCTAATGCTTTTGTCTTTTGGTTTTTCCAGCTTCCTTCCTTCCTTCTTTTGCTTTTGGTTTTCCTTTCAACCCTTCCTTCTGCTTTCCTGCTTTTTGGTTTTCCTTTCCAGCCTTTCCTTCTGCTTCCCACTTTTGGTTTTCCTTTTCCAGCCCTTCCTTTGCTTCCACTGCTTTTGGTTTTTCCTTCTTCCTTCTGCTTCCTGCTTTTGTTTTTCCTTTTTCCTTTCTAGCCTGCATTTTTTCCTTCTGCTTCCACTGCTTTTTACTTTTTCCTTTCCAGCCCTTCCTTCTGCTTCCCTGCTTTTGGTTTTTTCCTTTCAGCCTTTCCTTCCTTCTCTCCACTGCTTTTGGTTTTTCCTTTCAGCCCCTTCCTTCTCCTTCTGCTTTTGGTTTTTCTTTCAGCCAATCCTTCTGCTTCCACTTTTTGGTTTTTCCTTTCCAGCCCCTTCCTTCTGCTTCCACTGCTTTTGTTTTTTTTCGTCTTCCTTCTGCTTCTTTTGGTTTTTCTTCCAGCCCCTTCCTTCTGCTTCCACTGCTTTTTGGTTTTTCCTTTCAGCCTTCCTTCTGCTTCCACTGCTTTTGGTTTTCCTTTCAGCCTTTTCCCTTCCCTGTTTTTTGGTTTTTTCTTTCAGCCATTATTCTGCTTTTGCTTTTGTTTTTTCCTTTCCCTTCCTTCTGCTTCCACTGCTTTTGGTTTTTCCTTTCAGCCCTTTCTTCTGCTTCTTTGGTTTGTTTTGTTTTTTCCTTTTGGTTTTTTCCTTTCCTTCTCCTTTCCACTCCTTTTGGTTTTTCCTTTCCAGATATTCCTTCTGCTTCCTGCTTTTGTTTTTCCTTTCCAGCCCTTTCCTTCTGCTTCCACTGCTTTTGTTTTTTCCTTTCCAGCCTTTCCTTCTGCTTCCCTGCTTTTTGTTTTTCCTTTCCAGTCCTTCCTTCTGCTTCCCACTGCTTTTTGGTTTTCCTTTTTCCAGCCCTTCCTTCTGCTTCCCTGCTTTTGTTTTTTTTCCTTTCCAGCATTTCCTTCTGCTTCCAATGCTTTTGGTTTTTCCTTTCTAGCCTTCCTTCTGCTTCCACTGCTTTTGGTTTTTCCTTTCCAGCCCTTCCTTCTGCTTCCCACTTTTTGGTTTTTCCTTTCCAGCCCTTCCTTCTGCTTCCACTGCTTTTTTTTTCCTTTCAGCCCTTCCTTCTGCTTCCCTGCTTTTGGTTTTTCCTTTTCCAGCCCTTCTTCTGCTTCCCACTGCTTTTGGTTTTCCTTTCAGCCCTTCCTTCTGCTTCCACTTTTTGGTTTTCCTTTTCCAACCTTCTTCTGCTTATTTTTTTTTTTTCCTTTTCCAGCCCTTCCTTCTGCTTCCCTGCTTTTTTTTTCCTTTCCAGCCCTTCTTCTGCTTCCAATGCTTTTGTTTTTCCTTTCCAGCCCTTCCTTCTGCTTCCTGCTTTTGTTTTTCCTTTCCATCCCCTTCCTTCTGCTTCCCTGCTTTTGGTTTTTCTTTCCAGCCTTCCTTCTGCTTCCCTGCTTTTGGTTTTTCCTTTCCTTTCCTTTCCTTTGCCTTCCTTTGGTTTTCCTTTCTGACCTTTTGTTTTTTCTTTTCCTTCCTTCTTCAGCTTCCCTGCTTTTGGTTTTTTCTTTTCCAGACCTTCCTTCTGCTTCCAATTGCTTTTGGTTTTTCCTTTCAGCCTTCCTTCTGTTTCCACTGCTTTTTGGTTTTTCCTTTCAGCCCTTCCTTCTGCTTCCTGCTTTTGTTTTTTTCCTTTCAGCCCCTTCCTTCTGCTTCCACTGCTTTTTTGGTTTTCCTTTTCCCCTTCCTTCCTTCCACTGCTTTTGGTTTTCTTTTCCAGCCCTTCCTTCTGCTTCCACTGTTTTTTGGTTTTTTTCCTTTCCAGCCCTTCCTTCTGCTTCCCTGCTTTTTGCTTTTTTTTCCTTCCTTCTGCTTCCACTGCTTTTCTTCCTTCTTTTTGCTTTCCAGCCCTTCCTTCTGCTTCCCCTGCTTTTGGTTTTCCTTTCCAGCCCTTCCTTCTGCTTCCACTGCTTTTTGGTTTTTCCTTTCCAGCCCTTCCTTCTGCTTCCACTGCTTTTGGTTTTTCCTTTTCCAGCCCTTCCTTCTGCTTCACTGCTTTTTGGTTTTTTCTTTTCCAGCCCTTCCTTCTGCTTCCACTGCTTTTTTGGTTTTCCTTTCCAGCCCTTCCTTCTGCTTCCACTGCTTTTTGGTTTTCCTTTCCAGTCTTCCTTCTGCTTCCACTTTTTGTTTTTCCTTTTCAGCCCTTCCTTCTGCTTCCCTGCTTTTGGTTTTTCCTTTCCTTTCCTTCCTTCTGTTTTCCTTCCAGACCTTCCTTCCACTGCTTTTGGTTTTTCCTTTCCAGCCCTTCCTTCTGCTTCCACTGCTTTTGGTTTTCCTTCCAGCCCCTTCCTTCTGCTTCCACTGCTTTTGGTTTTTCCTTTCCAGCCCCTTCCTTCTGCTTCCACTGCTTTTGGTTTTTGGTTTTTCCTTTCCAGCCCTTCCTTCTGCTTCTGCTTTTGTTTTTTCTTTTCCAGCCCTTCCTTCTGCTTCCACTGCTTTTTGGTTTTCCTTTTCCAGCCCTTCCTTCTGCTTCCACTGCTTTGGTTTTTCCTTTCAGCCCCTTCCTTCTGCTTCCACTGCTTTTGGTTTTTCCTTTCAGCCCCCTTCCTTCTGCTTCCACTGCTTTTGGTTTTTCCTTTCCAGCCCTTCCTTCTGCTTCCACTGCTTTTGGTTTTTCCTTTCCAGCCCTTCCTTCTGCTTCCACTGCTTTTGGTTTTTCTTTTCCAGCCCTTCCTTCTGCTTCCACTGCTTTTGGTTTTTCCTTTCCAGCCCTTCCTTCTGCTTCCACTGCTTTTGGTTTTTCTTTTTTCCACTGCTTTTTTTTCCTTTCCAGCCCTTCCTTCTGCTTCCACTGCTTTTTGGTTTTCCTTTCCAGCCTTCCTTTGCTTCCACTGCTTTTGGTTTTCCTTTCCAGCCCTTCCTTCTGCTTCACTGCTTTTTTTTTTTTTCCTTTCATCCCCTTTCCTTCTGCTTCCCTGCTTTTTGGTTTTCCATTCCAGCCCTTCCTTCTCTTCCCTGCTTTTTTTTTCCTTTCCATCCTTCCTTCAGCTTCCACTGCTTTTGGTTTTTCCTTTTTCCTTCTTCTTCCACTGCTTTGGTTTTTCTTTCCAGCCCTTCCTTCTGCTTTTGCTTTTGTTTTTCTTTTCCAGCCCTTCCTTCTGCTTCCCTGCTTTTGGTTTTTTCCTTTCCAGCCCTTCCTTCTGCTTCCACTGCTTTTTTGGTTTTCCTTTCCAGACCTTCCTTCTGCTTCCACTGCTTTTGGTTTTTCCTTTCCAGCCCTTCCTTCTGCTTCCACTGCTTTTGGTTTTTTTTTCCTTTTCTGCTTCTACTGCTTTGGTTTTTCTTTTCCAGACCTTCCTTCTGCTTCCCTGCTTTTTTTTTCCTTTCCAGCCCTTCCTTCTGCTTCCTGCTTTTGGTTTTTTCCTTTCAGCCCTTCCTTCTGCTTCCACTGCTTTTTTGGTTTTTTTTCTTTTCAGCCCCTTCCTTCTGCTTCCCTGCTTTTGGTTTTTCCTTTCCAGCCCCTTCCTTCTGCTTCCCTGCTTTTGGTTTTTCCTTTCCAGCCCCTTCCTTCTGCTTCCACTGCTTTTTGGTTTTCCTTTCCAGCCTTCCTTCTGCTTCCACTGCTTTTGGTTTTCCTTTCCAGCCCTTCCTTCTGCTTCCCTGCTTTTTGTTTTTCCTTTTCCATTTTTCCTTTTCTGCTTCCACTGCTTTTTGGTTTTTTCCTTTCAATCCTTCCTTCTGCTTCCCCTTTTGGTTTTCTTTCCAGCCTTCCTTCTGCTTCCACTGCTTTTGGTTTCCTTTCCAGCCCTTCCTTCTGCTTCCCTGCTTTTGTTTTTCCTTTCCATCCTTCCTTCTGCTTCCACTGTTTTTGGTTTTTCCTTTCCAGCCCCTTCCTTCTGCTTCCACTGCTTTTGGTTTTCCTTTCCATCCTTCCTTCTGCTTCCACTGCTTTTTTTTTTTTCAACCCTTCCACTTCCTTCTGCTTCCCACTGCTTTTGGTTTTTCCTTTCCAGCCCTTCCTTCTGCTTCCCTGCTTTTGGTTTTCCTTTCCAGCCCTTCCTTCTGCTTCCCTGCTTTTTGGTTTTTCCTTTCCAGCCCTTCCTTCTGCTTCCACTACTTTTGGTTTTTTCTTTTTCAGCCCCCTTCTGCTTCCCACTGCTTTTTGGTTTTCCTTTCCAGCCCTTCCTTCTGCTTCCACTGCTTTTGTTTTCCTTCCAGCCCCTTCCTTCAGCTTCCACTGCTTTTGGTTTTTCCTTTTCAGCCCTTCCTTCTGCTTCCACTGCTTTTGTTTTTTCTTTTCAGCCCTTCCTTCTGCTTCCCTGCTTTTGGTTTTTTCCTTTCCATCCTTCCTTCTGCTTCCCTGCTTTTGGTTTTTCCTTTTCCAGCCTTCCTTCTGCTTCCACTGCTTTTGGTTTTTCCTTTCCAGCCCTTCCTTCTGCTTCCCTGCTTTTGGTTTTCCTTTCCAGCCCTTCCTTCTGCTTCCCTGCTTTTGGTTTTCCTTTCCAGCCCTTCCTTCTGCTTCCACTGCTTTTGGTTTTTCCTTTCAGCCCTTCCTTCTGCTTCCATGCTTTTGGTTTTTCCTTTCCAGCCTTCCTTCTGCTTCCACTGCTTTTGGTTTTCCTTTCCAGCCCTTCCTTCTGCTTCCCACTTTTGGTTTTTCCTTCCAAGCCCTTCCTTCTGCTTCCACTACTTTTTGGTTTTTCCTTTCCAGCCCTTCCTTCTGCTTCCACTGCTTTTGGTTTTTCCTTTCAGCCCTTCCTTCTGCTTCCCTGCTTTTGGTTTTTCCTTTCCCTTCCTTCTGCTTCCCTGCTTTTGGTTTTTTTCCATCCTTCCTTCTGCTTCCCTGCTTTTGTTTTTCCTTTCCAGCCCCTTCCTTCTGCTTCCACTGCTTTTGGTTTTCCTTTCAGCCCTTCCTTCTGCTTCCACTGCTTTTGTTTTTTTCCTTTCCAGCCCCTTCCTTCTGCTTCCACTGCTTTTGGTTTTTCTTTTCAGCCCTTCCTTCTGCTTCCCTTTTGGTTTTTCCTTTCCAGCCCTTCTTGCTTCCACTGCTTTTGGTTTTTCCTTTCAGTCATTCCTTCTGCTTCCAATCTTTTTGGTTTTTCCTTTCCAGCCCTTCCTTCTGCTTCCCTGCTTTTTGGTTTTTTCCTTTTCCAGCCTTCCTTCTGCTTCCCCTGCTTTTGGTTTTCCTTTCAGCCCTTCCTTCTGCTTCCACTGCTTTTTGGTTTTTCTTTTCCTTCCCTTCCTTCAGCTTCCTTCTGCTTTTGGTTTTTCCTTTTCAGCCCTTCCTTCTGCTTTTGTTTTGCTTTTTGGTTTTTTCTGCTTCCAGCCTTTTGTTTTTCTGTTTCCACTGCTTTTTTGGTTTTCCTTTTCCTTCCATCTGCTTCCACTGCTTTTGGTTTTTCTTTCCAGCCCTTCCTTCTTTCCACTGCTTTTTGATTTTTTCCTTTCCAGTCCTTCCCTTCTGTTTCCACTGTTTTTTGGTTTTTCCTTCCAGCCCTTCCTTCTGCTTCCACTGCTTTTGGTTTTTTCCTTTCCAGCCCTTCTTCTGCTTCCCTGCTTTTTGGTTTTTTTCCTTTCCAGCCCTTCCTTCTGCTTCCACTGCTTTTGGTTTTCCTTTCAGACCTTCCTTCTGCTTCCCACTTTTGGTTTTTCTTTTCAGCCCTTCCTTCTGCTTCCCTGCTTTTGGTTTTTCCTTTCCAGCCCTTCCTTCTGCTTCCCTGCTTTTGTTTTTTCCTTTCCAGCCCTTCCTTCTGCTTCCACTGCTTTTGGTTTTCTTTTTCCAACCCCTTCCTTCTGCTTCCACTGCTTTTGTTTTTTCCTTTCAACCCTTCCTTCTGTTTCCACTGCTTTTGGTTTTTTTTCCTTTCCAGATCCTTCCTTCTGCTTCCAATGCTTTTGGTTTTTCTTTTCAGCCCTTCCTTCTGCTTCCACTGCTTTTGGTTTTTCCTTTCAGCCCTTCCTTCTGCTTCCTTCCTTTTTTTGGTTTTTTTTTTTCCTTTGTTCCTTCTGCTTCCACTGCTTTTGGTTTTTCCTTTCTTTCCTTTCCTTCTGCTTCCACTGCTTTTGGTTTTTCCTTTCAGCCTTCCTTCTGCTTCCACTGCTTTTGGTTTTCCTTTTCCAGCCTTCCTTCTGCTTGGTTTTTCCTTTCCAGCCCTTCCTTCTGCTTCCTGCTTTTTGGTTTTTCCTTTCAGCCCTTCCTTCTGCTTCCACTGCTTTTGGTTTTTCTTTCCAGCCCTTCTTCTACTTCTTTTGGTTTTTCTTTTCCTTCCTTCTGCATCCATTGCTTTTGGTTTTTCCTTTCCAGCCCTTCCTTCTGCTTCCACTGCTTTTGGTTTTCCTTTCAGCCCTTCCTTCTGCTTCCACTGCTTTTGGTTTTTCCTTTCCAGCCCTTCCTTCTCTTTTTTTTTTTCTTCTGCTTCCCCTGCTTTTTGTTTTTCCTTTCAGCCCCTTCTTCTGCTTCCAGACTTCCTTCGTTTTTGGTTTTTGTTTTTCCAGCCCTTCCTTCTGCTTCCACTGGTTTGGTTTTCTTTCCAGCCCTTCCTTCTGCTTCCACTTTTTTGGTTTTTCCTTTCAGCCTTCCTTCTGCTTCCACTGCTTTTGGTTTTTCCTTTCAGCCCTTCCTTCTGCTTCCACTGCTTTTGGTTTTTCCTTTCCATCCCCTTCCTTCTGCTTCCCTGCTTTTGGTTTTTCCTTTCCAGCCCTTCCTTCTGCTTCCACTTTTTTTTTTCCTTTCCAGCCCTTCCTTCTGCTTCCACTGCTTTTGGTTTTTCCTTTCCCTTCTCCTTCTGCTTCCCTGCTTTTGGTTTCCTTTCCAGCCCTTCCTTCAGCTTCCACTGCTTTTGGTTTTTCCTTTCCAGTCCTTCCTTCTGCTTCCACTGCTTTTGGTTTTTCCTTTCCAGCCCTTCCTTCTGCTTCCACTGCTTTTGTTTTTTCCTTTCAGCCCTTCCTTCTGCTTCCCTGCTTTTGGTTTTTTCCTTTCCAGCCTTCCTTCTGCTTCCTGCTTTTGGTTTTTCCTTCAGCATCCACTGCTTTGGTTTTTCCTTTCCCTTCCTTCTGCTTCCACTGCTTTTTGGTTTTCCTTTCCAGACCTTCCTTCTGCCACTGCTTTTAGTTTTTCCTTTCCAGTCCTTCCTTCTGCTTCCACTGCTTTTGGTTTTTCCTTTCAGCCCTTCCTTCTGCTTCCACTGCTTTTCCTTTTTCCTTCCAGCCCTCCTTCTGCTTCCCTGCTTTTTGGTTTTCCTTTCCAGCCCTTCCTTCTGCTTCCACTGCTTTTGGTTTTTCCTTTCCAGCCCTTCCTTCTGCTTCCCACTGCTTTTGGTTTTTCCTTTCCAGCCCTTCCTTCTGCTTCCACTGCTTTTTGGTTTTTCCTTTCCAGCTTTTCCTTCCTTGCTTCCACTGCTTTTGGTTTTTCCTTTCCAGCCTTTCCTTCTGCTTCCACTGCTTTTGGTTTTTCCTTTCCAGCCTTTCCTTCTGCTTCCGCTGCTTATGTTTTTTCCTTTCCAGTCCTTCCTTCTGCTTCCACTGCTTTTGGTTTTTCCTTTCCAGTCATTCCTTCTGCTTCCACTGCTTTTGGTTTTTCCTTTCCAGCCTTTCCTTCTGCTTCCACTGCTTTTGGTTTTTCCTTTCCAGCCTTCCTTCAACTCCCACCTTTTCCTTCCAGCCCTTCCTTCCTGCTTCTACTTTTGGTTTTTTTCCAGCCCTTCCTTCTGCTTCCCTGCTTTTGGTTTTCCTTTCCAGCCCTTCCTTCTGCTTCCACTGCTTTTGGTTTTTCCTTTCCAGCCTTCAGCTTCCACTGCTTTTGGTTTTCTTCCAGCCCCTCCTTCTGCTTCCACTGTTTTTTTTTTCCTTTCAGCCCTTCCTTCTGCTTCCCTGCTTTTGGTTTTTCCTTTCCAGCCTTCCTTCTTCTTTTGCCTTCCACTGCTTTTGGTTTTTTCTTCCAGCCTTCCTTCTGCTTCCACTGCTTTTGGTTTTTCTTCCAGCCCTTCCTTCTGCTTCCACTGCTTTTTTGGTTTTTCTTTTCCAGCCCCTTCCTTCTGCTTCCACTGCTTTTGTTTTCCTTTCAGCCCTTCCATTCTGCTTCCACTGCTTTGGTTTTTTCCTTTCCAGTCCTTCCTTCTGCTTCCACTGCTTTTTGGTTTTTCCTTTCCATCCTTCCTTCTGCTTCCACTGCTTTTGGTTTTTCCTTTCCAGCCCTTCCTTCCTTCCTTTTGCTTTTTCTTCCAGCCCTTCCTTCTGCTTCCACTTTTTTTTTTCTTTCCCTTCCTTCTGCTTCCACTACTTTTGGTTTTCCTTTCCAGCCTTCCTGCTTCCACTGCTTTTTTGGTTTTTTTTTTCCACCCCTTCCTTCTGCTTCCACTACTTTTTGGTTTTCCTTTCCAGCCCTTCTCTTCTTCCACTGCTTTTGGTTTTTCTTTTCCAGCCCCTTCCTTCTGCTTCCACTGCTTTTGGTTTTTCCTTTCCACTTCCTTCCTTCTTCTTCCTGCTTTTGGTTTTTTTTTTCCAGCCCTTCCTTCTGCTTCCCTGTTTTTGGTTTTTCCTTTCCAGCCCTTCCTTCTGCTTCCACTGCTTTTTGGTTTTCCTTTTCAGCCCTTCCATTCTGCTTCCACTGCTTTTGGTTTTCTTTTTCAGCCCTTCCTTCTGCTTCCTGCTTTTGGTTTTCCTTTCCAGCCCTTCCTTCTGCTTCCACTGCTTTTGGTTTTTCCTTTTTCCTTCCTTCTGCTTCCACTTTTCTTTTTTCATTTTTTCCTTTCCAGCCCTTCCTTCTGCTTCCACTGCTTTTTTGGTTTTCCTTTCCAGCCCCTTCCTTCTGCTTCCACTGCTTTTGGTTTTTTTTTCTTCTGCTTCCACTGCTTTTTCCTTTTCCTTCCCTCCTTTTGGTGCTTTTTTTTTTTCAGCCCTTTCTTCCTTCTGCCTTTTTGGTTTTTCTTTCCAGCCCTTCTTTTTTCCCTTTTGGTTTTTCCTTTTCCAGCCCTTCCTTCTGCTTCCACTGCTTTTTGGTTTTTCCTTCCAGCCCTTCCTTCTGCTTCCACTGCTTTGGTTTTTCCTTTCCAGCCCTTCCTTCAGCTTCCACTGCTTTTGGTTTTTTCCTTTCCAGCCTTCCTTCTGCTTCCCTGCTTTTGGTTTTTCCTTTCCAGCCCTTTCTTCTGCTTCCACTGCTTTTGATTTTTCCTTTCAGACCTTCCTTCTGCTTCCACTTTTTGTTTTTCCTTTCCAGCCCTTCCTTCTGCTTTCCACTGCTTTGGTTTTTCCTTTCCAGCCCTTCCTTCTGCTTCCACTATTTTTTTTTTTCCTTTCCAGCCCTTCCCTTCTGCTTCCACTGCTTTTGGTTTTTCCTTTCAGCCCTTCCTTCTGCTTCCACTGCTTTTGGTTTTTCCTTTCAGCCCTTCCTTCTGCTTCCACTGCTTTTTGGTTTTTCCTTTTCAGCCCTTCCTTCTGCTTCCACTGCTTTTGTTTTTTTCCTTTCCTTCCCTCTTCCTTCTCCTTCTGGTTTTTCCTTCCTTTTCCTCTCTTTTTCCACTGCTTTTTTTTTCCTTTTCCAGCCCTTCCTTCTGCTTCCACTTTTTTTTTCCTTTCCAGCCCTTCCTTCTGCTTCCACTGCTTTTGGTTTTTCCTTTCCAGACCTTCCTTCTGCTTCCACTGCTTTTGGTTTTTCCTTTCCAGCCCTTCCTTCTGCTTCCACTGCTTTTGGTTTTTCCTTTCCAGCCCTTCCTTCTGCTTCCACTGCTTTTGGTTTTTCTTTTCCAGCCCTTCCTTCTGCTTCCACTGCTTTTGGTTTTTCCTTTCCAGCCCTTCCTTCTGCTTCCACTGCTTTTGGTTTTTCCTTTCCAGCCCTTCCTTCTGCTTCCACTGCTTTTGGTTTTTCCTTTCCAGTCCTTCCTTCTGCTTCCACTGCTTTTGGTTTTTCCTTTCCAGCCTTTCCTTCTGCTTCCACTGCTTTTGGTTTTTTCCTTTTCCAGCCCTTCCTTCTGCTTCCCTTTTTTGGTTTTTCCTTTCAGCCCTTCCTTCTGCTTCCACTGTTTTTGGTTTTTCTTTCCAGCCCTTCCTTCTGCTTCCCTGCTTTTGTTTTTTCCTTTCAGCCCTTCCTTCTGCTTCCACTGCTTTTTGGTTTTTCTTTCCAGCCCTTTCCTTCTGTTTTTCCCCACTGTTTTTTGCTTCCACTTTTTTTTTTTTTTTCCAGCCCTTCCTTCTGCTTCCACTGCTTTTGGTTTTCCTTTTCCAGTCCCTTCCTTCTGCTTCCACTGCTTTTGGTTTTCCTTTCCAGCCCTTCCTTCTGCTTCCACTGCTTTTTGTTTTTCCTTTCCAGTCCCCTGTTTTTCCTTCTGCTTTTTGGTTTTTCTTTCCAACCCTTCCTTCTGCTTCCACTGCTTTTTGGTTTTTTCTTTCCAGCCCTTCCTTCTGCTTCCACTGCTTTTTGTTTTTTTTTCCTTCAGCTTCCTTCCTTTTGTTTTCCTTTCCCACTGCTTTTGGTTTTTCCTTTCCAGTCCTTCCTTCTGCTTCCACTGCTTTTGGTTTTTCCTTTCCAGTCCTTCCTTCTGCTTCCACTGCTTTTGGTTTTTCCTTTCCAGTCCTTCCTTCTGCTTCCACTGCTTTTGGTTTTTCCTTTCCAGCCCTTCCTTCTGCTTCCACTGTTTTTTGGTTTTCCTTTTCCCTCATTTCACTGCTTTTGGTTTTCCTTTCCAGCCCTTCCTTCTGCTTCCACTACTTTTGGTTTTTCCTTTCCAGTCCTTCCTTCTGCTTCCACTACTTTTTGTTTTTCCTTTCCAGTCCTTCCTTCTGCTTCCACTGCATTTGTTTTTCCTTTCCAGCCCTTCCTTCTGCTTCCACTGCTTTTGAACTTTTTTCCTTTCCTTCCTTCTGCTTCCACTGCTTTTGGTTTTTCTTTTCCAGCCCTTCCTTCTGCTTCCACTGCTTTTTTGGTTTTTCTTTTCCAGCCCTTCCTTCAGCTTCCACTGCTTTTGTTTTTTTCCTTTCCAGCTTCCCTGCTTTGGTTTTTCCTTCAGCTTCCTTCTGCTTTTTTTTTTTTCTTTTTCCAGCCCTTCCTTCTGCTTCACTGCTTTTGTTTTTTTTTCCAGCCCTTCCTTCTGCTTCCACTGCTTTTTGGTTTTTTCTTTCCAGCCCTTCCTTCTGCTTCACTGCTTTTTGGTTTTTCCTTTCCAGTCCTTCCTTCTGCTTCCACTGCTTTTTTGGTTTTCCTTTTTCTTCCTTCAGCTTCCACCTTTTTGGTTTTTCTTTCAGCCCTTCTTCTGCTTTTGGTTTTTCCTTTCCAGCCCTTCCTTCTGCTTCCCTGCTTTTGGTTTTCCTTTCCAGCCCTTCCTTCTGCTTCCACTGCTTTTTGGTTTTCCTTTCAGCCCTTCCTTCTGCTTCCACTGCTTTTGGTTTTTCCTTTCAGCCCTTCCTTCTGCTTCCACTGCTTTTGGTTTTTCCTTTCAGCCCTTCCTTCTGCTTCCTGCTTTTGGTTTTCCTTTCAGCCTTCCTTCTGCTTCCACTGCTTTTGGTTTTGGTTTTCCTTTCCAAGTTCCTTCTGCTTCCACTGCTTTTGGTTTTTCCTTTCAGCCCTTCCTTCTGCTTCCACTGCTTTTGGTTTTTCCTTTCCAGCCCTTCTTTTGGTTTTCCAGCCCTTCCTTCTGCTTTTGTTTTTTTCCTTTCCAGCCCTTCCTTCTGCTTCCACTGCTTTTTGGTTTTTTCCTTTCAGCCCTTCCTTCTGCTTCCACTGCTTTTGGTTTTTTCCTTTCCAGCCCTTCCTTCTGCTTCCACTGCTTTTTGGTTTTCCTTTCAGCCCTTCCTTCTGCTTCCACTGCTTTTGGTTTTTCCTTTCCAGCCCTTCCTTCTGCTTCCACTGCTTTTGGTTTTTTCCTTTCCAGCCCTTCCTTCTGCTTCCCTGCTTTTTGGTTTTCCTTTCCAGCCCTTTCCTTCTGCTTCCCTGCTTTTGGTTTTTCCTTTCCAGCCCTTCCTTCTGCTTCCACTGCTTTTGGTTTTTCCTTCCAGCCTTCCTTCTGCTTCCACTGCTTTTGGTTTTCCTTTTCAGTCCTTCCTTCTGCCCTTTTGGTTTTCTTTTCCTTCTGCTTCCACTGCTTTTGGTTTTTCTTTTCCAGCCCTTCCTTCTGCTTCCACTGCTTTTGGTTTTCCTTTCAGCCCTTCCTTCTGCTTCCACTGCTTTTTTTTTTTTCCTTTCCAGTCCTTCCTTCTGCTTCCACCCTGCTGTTTTTTTTTTTCTTCTGCTTCACTGCTTTTTGGTTTTTCCTTTCAGCCCTTCCCTGCTTTTGGTTTTCCTTTCCAGCCCTTCCTTCTGCTTCCACTGCTTTTGGTTTTTCTTTTCAGCCCTTCCTTCAGCTTCCCTGCTTTTGGTTTTCCTTTCCAGCCCTTCCTTCTGCTTCCACTGCTTTTGGTTTTTCCTTTCCAGCCCTTCCTTCTGCTTCCACTGCTTTTGGTTTTTCCTTTCCAGCCCTTCCTTCTGCTTCCACTGCTTTTGGTTTTTCCTTTCTCTCCAGCATTTTACCTTCTGCTTCAACGAAAACTTTTAACTGATGCCAATGGAAAATTCTAAACACTCCCTTTACTTTCTTTCACTTACAGTCTCTAATTCTTTTTTTCTCTCGAACGTGTAAGTTAGTTAAGGAATGACGCCACCTGTCAGGAAAAGACACCGCTTTTTTTTATAGAACCAACATCATTTATAATATAAATCTTTATATCAACATTCTCCTTTATAATTCTTGAAACCCTCGAAGTAGCCTATTTATTTGTATTAAGCGTTAACTAAATACATACATAATGGTAGACAAAATATATTGTCTAATAACTTTTTAAACTCGAAACAATCAGCTTATCTCGCTTTAAAAGAAACAAAGAATTCCATTGTTTTCAGTGATTTAATAAGATTAACTCAATTCAGCACAGGCTTAGTAGAAGGACAATATCGATCGGAGGTTGTTTCACAGATGTGAGTATATCAACTTTTAGGAAAAGCCATCATTTTACTGAGATTCGAGTACCAATCATTGTTGTCATTGACAAATTAAATACGCCAGAAATTTTGCCACGGAAAAGAATTTTTTATTTATTTTTATTTATTTTCGTGAAACAAACACATTTATCTATTGGTAATGGCATTTAATAAGAACAAGAAATATTTGAAGATCCTTTTGAATGGAATCGATTTTCTTATATTTAGTGCATGGCATTTAAATGCAATTAAAATAATTCAGTAGCTATAGTCCAGTGAACGATATCATATCGATACGAGGAAGACAGCCTATATTCAAACTATAGTCCAGTGAACGATATCATATCGATAAGAGGAACGCAGCATATATTTCTCTCGTACATGGTGTTTTTAAATATGGCTCTCCTAAATGAATGAATATGATTTTTTAAGCGTTTCACCCAAAGCCAGGCGGGAAGCCACTAGCACGCAAGAGGTTATATAGAGTTGGAGCGAGAGCAAATAGATAGAGGATCGGATGAAAAGAAGGATTGGTGAATGGATCAAGGCATCTGAAGACGTCGATTGACATTACATTTGAATTGTTGGAGATTATAGCCATCAGAGAAACCGGAGAAGGGGTGGAAGACCTGAAGTTATTGGAGTAGAAGAGACGGCTACATTTAACAATTTCGACAGTGAAATGATGTGAGCAATATGATAGCCTAGTCGAACGCTTAAATTCCTGAAGTCTGGGAACTAGCGAAAGCAGCTCATTGGAGCAGTTACCGTGAAAGTATTTGTAAAAAAGACAGAGAGAGACGACGGAACGTCTGTGAGAGAGCGACTGCAGACGAGATGCCAGATAAGAGGCAATTACTTCTTTGGACCTTATCAAGAAGCTTGAGACAAACAGAATGGGCTCCAGACCATATATGGCAGCAATACTCCATGCAAGGGCGAATGGTTGATTTGTAGATTGGAAGGGTCGACTCCGGCGAGAAAAAATTCATGGCGCGGCACAGGGAGCCAACTTTCCTTGCGTTGGACGAAGCTATTGAGTCAATGTATTTGTTCCATCTCGGGTCAGCAGTCAATGTGAGACGGAGTAGTGGCAAAGAGGAACTCTCGAGATTTTGAGCGTCAGACATTCTATTGGGTGGGTAGGGATGGTTTGGTGAGAAATATGGAGCAGTTTTGTTTTTGAGCCGTCAAAATCAAACAGCCAATTCCTGCCCCAGTTCACAACCGATTGTAGATTCTTTTTCGAGGTGAACGGCAAGGTTAGTTTTGTCAACGACACTAGATTTGTTTTTGAGTGAATAATAGCATTTATTTAGAAATTTCTGGAAATGAGTATCATAAAATTTAGAATTTTAAATTGGCAATAGCAAAGAAAGCAAGATAATGACGAACCTCATATGAAGAACGGGCTTTTGGAAAACCAGATGTGATTTATGAGCCATGCTTTTATTTATTAAAATATTAAGAGGAATAGTTATGAGTTTTTAATGACACACATTCAGTTTCTCAACTTTGATCTTTTAAATCTACATTTTCGCTTGGTATGAGTTCCTTTTGGATATAGCTAGAAAATCACTTAAACTGCAAGGTTTCTGATGATATTGGTATATTATAATAGTAATACAGATATATTCTTACAAATAGTGGAAATAGTAGAGTAAACAAAAATCAATATATTTTACTTTTAAGGTGCATTACAAATTTAACTCATATCCACCAGTGCAAATCACGTTGATTATCATTAAAGTAGAGCAATTATTTGTATTGTCTAATTTTACTTTTTATAACCATATGTGCTATGATTTACGTTTTCAAATAAAACAGCACGTCTTCCCTCAACTTGATAATACTTGATACGATGAATAAATTGTCGTCTAAAATTATGTAAAATGAAAATAACACTGACAACTCATTTTTACAGATAGATTTAACAAAATTACACCAATATATTTAGAAATACTAAAGAGTAAATTCATTTAAAAGACTCGCCAGGATTTCTAGAAAACTTAGGAATCTCCTGCATCTTTTCTGGACGGTCTCCTTGTTTAAGTTGTTGAATGCTCTCATAATCCTTGCCTTCAATTCATCTTTACAAGAACTTTTGTGGGTATCTCGCTCAGCTGCGCCCCATGCCTAATAATCAGTTGGGGTCGCAATCTGGGGAGTTAATTAGCCAGATGTAAGGGGTGATGTGGTTGCAGAATTTACTCTATTGCAGCAGCCACCTTCTTGATCCAGGGAAGATCTACCTCTGCAAGGCACTTGATGCCAAACAGTACGTCATGTTTTTTTTCAAATTCACGACGGAGTGGATTTCGACCTGGTGCTCTTTTTCTCACAGATGGTGCAGAAATATCCGTATTATACTGACAAAATCAAAACACATGCCCGAAATTAAAAATATAAAATCCCAACAATTTACCCATCGTAATATAAGTTCTTCCGGAAGCCGGGGTACAATTTCGTATCCCGCTGGGCTAGAATATTCTTCATATATCTAACAACATTTGAAGTTAAAAACATTTGAATTTATTAAAATCTTGGATATATATTCCTCCAAAACATCACTTATTATTCTGTTGTTGAGCAAACTGTTTCCATCTGGCATGATACCAACTCGTGCTGGCATCATTTTAGATCTCTCTGCATTCTTGTAGATATTTTATCTTAGGGACATGCTCTCTCTCTCTCTCTCTCTCTCTCTCTCCTCTCGCTAAGCCAATGTGAAATTGTACAGATATTTCAACAAGAGAAAAAGAATAGCTTAATAAATTGAACTCTACAAAGCTTATTCCTTTTAATATCTTGTTTAATTTAGTATGATATTTTTATTAATGTGCAATGCGAAGTTAAAAAATAAACTATTCACGAATGCAAAAGGTTTGAAAAGACGGAATATAATTTTTTATGGAAAGCATGCTTCACTACGGAAAAAATATTTAGAAGTAATGTTAATAAATATCTTGTTATTGATAAACAAACGTGAGATACATATTTTGAACTCATCAAGTTTCATAAAATCAGTAGAATGCAAGAGCAAGATGAATGTGGTCGATGTAAGCTAAGCATTTTACGCTAACACACGTACAGAAACAAATAGAAATGTGATACAGAAACATAAAGACATATAATCACGGCATTAACATATTCAGAAATTAAAGAGAGGGATACGACCAGACAGACAAAAAGAAAGCCCCCGAGAATACAGAAATTCCCTAAAAGCTCTGGTGTAGATTAAATAAACGCAAAATATTGTAAATTTACAAATGATTACTATTACTTTTATCGCGTATACATATATATATATATATATATATATATATATATATATATATATATATATATGTATGTGTGTGTGTGTGTGTGTGTGTGTGTGTGTGTGTGTGTGTAGTCATTAATAATAATTTCTTCGACTTTTAATGCATTACAAGGTTCGGATTGATAACAGACCGTTAAGTTTTAAAATTATATATATATATATATATATATATATATATATATATATATATATATATATATATATATATACGTGTTTTATATTTATTTCAGTAAGGTTTTAAAATAATAAACGTAGAACTAACTGAAATATAGGTAATGTAAATAAAGAAAACTGAAAAAATATTATATACACATATAAACAATATGTCTCTGTAAAGGTAAAACTAGATCATTTTTTGAAGTTTATTTTCCTTATACTAAGGTACATGCAAGACAGACACGAGAGCCACTCATGGTAGACATTACTTTAAAAATCGCTATTATGAATTAAGGATGAAATATAAATGAAAAAGCTAGGTGGTAAAAAATAACGTCATTTTTATACCGAAAACGAATAACGCTTGAGTTAAATGTTTAAAATGGTAGTGTTTTCGAAATATCCATATGGGATTTCATCAAACATAAAATGTTGATGAAATATGTCTGAATTTATCATTCTACTTAGATTTGAAATATGGAGGAAATAACGGTTATGCTCTAATTGGTAGTAACATGGCGTTTCATCCCTTTCCTGAAGTATCGGAACTAGAGAGTGTCTATCTTCCGAAGATTTACCATGGAAATATTGGTACAGCAAATATAGGCTTGAGTCATTCTGTCTTTTGGAAAAAAGTCTGCATATCGAAAACTAAGCCTATCACAAGACTGCAGAAAAGAATTTGAACTTTTATCATGCGTGAAAATGAGAATAGTGCAACTCTAACACTGATATGCAAGAGGAACCGGTATTTACCAGATTCCCCCCCCACAAGGCGGTATATGGCAAAGGCCGTTTTTTTTTTTTTTTTTTGTGTGTGGGACGTTCCAAGCCAGTGGTCTCAGGCAAAGATTTCCCGTATATTCAGTATACACGGCGTCGTGTAGCTGTCTGCCTCCCCAGACGAGACTCTGTCCTTCGGCATAACCTCGTCTAGATTCCTCTCTGCCCGAACGCGGGGAGGTCGACAAGCATATTTGGCAGACACTGATAGGGAAGAGGAAACTCCCTTTTCGTCTACACTCATTTTTGCTCAGTACTTTGACGAAGTTTGCATGGATTTATTAAAACGTGCATAAATCATGAACGAAGAAATTATTTTCATAGAAAAATGACAGGAATAATCTTGAAAATCTTCCTCATTTACTTACTGACTCCGTCTTTCGTTTCGATGACATCTTCAGTATATGAACTGAAACTCTGACAGGATCGAATCAGAAAATATTTATCTATTTTGGAAATTGTGCTAGATATAGCGAAGTTTTGAGCTTTTATAATGTCATGATGGCAGTGATTGTGTCCTCTCTAAACTAAGTCTCATATTTAATATTCCAATGGATTCATATCTAGTGAGCGTGGAGGTCCTATGTTTGGGGTGTCGTAATCGTTTTGATTGTAACTCATCAATTCTTTGCCGTTTTGAACTTATGGGACGCCTCAGATTCCTGTTGGTATGTTTACGCACTTCCCTCGCCAACAATCGCTATCCAAGTCTACGCATATCTAATCAACACCTCCCTATAATAGGCTCCATTAATGCTTAGACCCTATGAGAAGATGTGAGGTGGCATGAGATCTCACACTTGTCTGACGACTTCCAGAATCATCATAAATGCCAGAAACGTTATGTGTATAATCGCAGGAATCTCATTAGAATATCCGCATAACAATCTCTCATTCCTTCGGTTGTCCTTTTTGTCTTACAGGAGAAAACACCAAAGCATTGCGGGTAATTGATTCAACGTAACCAACAAGACTTTTGCTCGGATCAAACTGTTGTCTTTTCCCTTTGCAGATATGAACTGGACTCACCGTATCATATATGACTAGTATCAAAATTCATCATGCACAATTGTTCAGACAATTGAGCACGTAGGCAAAGTTTTCTATAAATTTCTTAAACGTTTGCATGATCTGAGAGGAATAAGAGACTGTACGAGCGTCCAACGTTTTCCAACTATTGCAGAATTCCTATTAGCGGCTTCCGGCACTTTCTGAACAGAACAACAACAAAAGAACGAGCAACTTTCAAAGAAATTTATGAATCACTGTGCATTACGGTTAAAGCCACTATTAAAGCGTACCTTTTCATTTGCTTACTGTTGTGGTAGGATCCACCTAATTTGTATAGTGGAGTACCGACCATATAAATATGGTTGGTACCGGGAAGAGAGGGAGGAATCAAGAGATTCACTCTCAGTCGAACCCTCTGCATTTTGCAGTGAGGGACTCGGACGAGGCTTTGCCGAGAGGCAGGGTTTCGTCCAGGGTCAGAAAGGCGGGTTCAGAAAGGCCATATTTTTGGCCGAGCCTACGGGCTCGGAGATACCCACTTTAAACCGGCCTTTTGCCTCATTTTATCCTCTTGGGTGGATAGATAAATACAGGAATCAAGAGATTAAACCAGAGACTCTGCACGACTTCGACTCAGTCAACACATTCTCCAGGAACGGTTTTACCAGGAATATACAAAAGACTATATGTAAATATTGTGTACACTTTCTTGTTTCAATACATTTTGTTCGAAGTACATTTTGTGTTGCATTATTATTCCATGCATTAGTCAAGTTTCAACACTTACCTAACCTGAGTTTATCATATTTGAAAATAAATGACAATCAGAAAAAAAAAATTGAATAAAGAGTAATTAAGGGACGTCTCCTGAAGGAACTGAGCAAGTCTGCGTAAAGTATAGCCAGCTGAGCCAAGTA
This sequence comes from Acanthosepion pharaonis, assembly GCA_903632075.3. NCBI lineage: Eukaryota > Metazoa > Mollusca > Cephalopoda > Sepiida > Sepiidae > Acanthosepion > Acanthosepion pharaonis. The sequence goes on from CAHIKZ030000880.1 coordinate 429,437, forward strand.
CATCCTGGAGCGAGAGTATGAGCCGACACATTTCAACATCTTTAGCATTTGATTATATATATATATATATATATATATATATATATATTATGTCACGGAAAGGGATATATTTGAACGAAGTAGCTAAGTGGTTTTGGTACTATAACCAACCAAGTAGAATATGGTAGCAGTAATCGTCGACTGGTACGAGTCGAAGTCGCAGGTAAGAAGTGTAGATCAATGGCGTAGTCCAATGGGCGTCGTTATAGACTTAGCTCTCAGACTAAGGCTCTCTTGACTCTCGTACATACACGTCCATCTGTATTTATGACGGACACCAGCCAATCATATTCCAGTGAAGGGGAAAACAGGTGTACGTATATTCCATTATATCATATCATATATATATATATATATATATATATATATATATATATATATATATATATATATATATGCGTTCTACTAGATATAAATTTATAACCAATAGACGTCTAAAAGCATGGATATCCAATGTATGTAGCGCTGTTATCTGACACTGGAATAAAGTTAGTGTTTTTATTAAGATCCTGATACTGATTACACTGTTAATTATTATTTTGCCTGTCACATTTATCGAATTACTCAATCGATAAAGAAAAATAGGCATAAAACATGTAACGTTTATTACAACAAAACTAGGAAGGGACATTTCATCACTAGCGATTCAACATCATCAAGTCATCACCGGCCAACCGGATTTGGCAGTCACAGTGTGTACATCTCTTAGATAGACTTTGTCTCATAAGGCTTTTGAAAGTTTGGCTTTTGTTCTTAGTGATTTAGCAGATACAACAGCCTATTTGTCTAACTGTTTAAAGTTCAAACTTTCCTCTTTTTCATAACGATCCCCAATTGAATATTTGGAGGGAATTGCATATAATTTTCAATAATCTTTTCAATTACAAATAAAATAAATAAATAAAATGAGTATTAAAAAAATAACCCTTATTAAGTTACTTTTATTCGGTTTAAAATTTATGTCATAAAAAAAACACATAAAAAATTATTTTATTATTATAAAAATGTTCGACGAAAACATTTCATAGTTTGAATGTTGTTGATATGTCGGTGATGATATGTCTTGCCCCCATCTGCATTAGCTTGCTTTCAGATAGAAAATTATTTCAGTGATTATGGTATTAGAATTGGGGTGAATGTAATGATGGTACCTAGCCTAAAATCATTACAAAAATACAGGATGTGAAATTACTATAAATTAAATACTTCAGATACCACGGTGTATTGATCAGCTATAACGAATTAAGTATAGAAGAAAAAGAAATTGAACATAGAGTACGTAACGTCAGAGGTATTTTCGACCTACACCGCAAATTGCTACAAAACCATAACATCAACCTGAAAACTCGAGTAATGTTCTTAAATAAAGGCCAAACCCGTTCAGAGGTATCTAAACGATTAGATGAATGAAATCAATGTTGAAAAAATGCTTTCAACGAGTAAAACCTGAAGGCTTTGGCAGATATCATCTCGCGTTGAACCTTTTGGATTGGCGCTACAGAATCACAAAAAAAGTAATATAGCAAATAACAGAAAATACATCACTACCAACAGCAACAACAAGTAAAATGAATAGCACATTTATCTGGAAGAGAAAATAATGACATATTCATGCTTAACTTTCAATATCATACGTATTATTGCCAACATTATCATTTACTTGTATTTTTATTTCTCAAATGTTATCAACCAGCCTATTAAATCTACGTATATATATATATATATATATATATATATATATATATATATATATAACCCCACGAATTGTATGATCAGTGCAGATGCAACTGGTGTATTTCCATTTTTATTATTCTTATTTTGTTCATGCATGTTATATTAATTAAATCTTAGAAAGCAGTCTGCTCCACGAAATCCTCCATGGACAAAAAAAAACTAGGTTTGTATTTTCCTTTTATTCGACTTATCGTGAATATCAATTTCTCTTTGTTCTTATTCCTTCTTGCGTAAACTTCGAACATTTTCTAATCATAATACGCATCATACTTTATGCGCAATCGCAATTCCTATCGTCTACTCGTTTGAAAAGAAGATCACAACCTTCTCAATTCTTAATACTAAAAGTAGTAACAATCACTTGATATGAATTGAAAGCCGGCAGCTTCTACTGGCGTAGACACTCAAAGATTACAAATAAAAATAGACTAACGTAGGTAGAATCCGTCTGTTTTAAAATGACCGTAGATATACGTTTAGCAGTATTTATTTTCAGTTCACTTGATGGTAGCCACGCATTTTTTTAAAAATCTTTTCTGTTAATTCACCTCAAAATATTAATTCACCCCAAAATAAAATATATTTATGTTTAGTAAAATTCAAACCAAATTCTCCCAGAGCGAGGCCCTTCCATTGCATTCCGGTTACGATCGCCCCAAATGTGGGAGACTCTGGTCCGCATTCTCTAAGGGTGATGTCTACGCTCGTACTCACCCTGATAATCAAGCCAAAAATTGATTGTTTTCTTTGTTTTTAATAGTAAAAAATATACATGTAAGTACCTCGATTATTATACGCACTGAAGAAATATTAGTCATACCCTGATTTTAGGTGAGTTTTCATTCTGAGGGTTAGAGATGTTGCGGGGTAAGCTAAATAATTTTTTATTTAAAATTCATAATTTAAAAACTGTGGCAAAAATTTAATAAACACAAACAGTGATTTAAATTTTATAATTTCTGGGGTGAATTAATACTTGTGATAAGTAGCTTTACATTATTTATGATGAATAAACAGAAAATATCACAATTTTATATTTACCGATTCAACGCAAGTGAATTGAGAATTTAGTATACGGGGTGCAGCCTGTTGTAGAGTAGTTTTCACAGTGGAGGCTTGTATTTCACTAAGTCAGTCCTAAAGGGTTCGACTTACAAAACGTTAGGAACTTGTAATAATAGTTAGTGACGCAGCAATCTAGATGTGGTGGTTGATACTTTAATGTCCGACATCGACTGACTCACCAACTCACTGTGAGCCCCCTGGCGACTGCTACTACTACTACTTATTATATTTATTATATGTGGGAGAGTCTATTAACAATAGAATATGTATGTTCCGGTATAACACAGCCCTATGTAAGATTATAATTTTATATGAGGGATAGACAATTATCTATGCACCAACGGCCCTTTCAACGTTACCGATGTTGTCCAAGCAGTTCGATTATGCTTTCCAATGGTGTCATCGTAGAGTTACTTAGTATAAAATTTGATCCAACGTCTGACAGTAACTGGAAATTAAGGTTCAGATTTTTTTGTCGGTGTTTCTTTCCGAAACATTTATCATGGTTGTATATGCCTGCCGGACATTGTTGTTTTAAGTGAAGAATTTTCCTAATATTAGATGGATGGCACTCACCAGTTTAACGAGATTCATTTAGAAGTAGAGAATTCAGCTCGAACAGAAACCAAATAATCATTATTCTTCGATGCACCGTGTCCCTTAAGAACGTTGGCGATCATGGCTCTCCACAATTTCTTGTCCGTTGTACCTCTTAATATTTTTTGTGCTTTTGCCACCTCTCCCAAAACCATCTCGGCCATCAATTCGATCAATTTGTCCAGGATTTTATCCAGTAATTTTCTCTGGTTTTCTTACCTTCCATCTATCCTGTGTGCATCATATTTTGAAACCCATTTTCCTCATTGTGTTTCATAGATTTCAACTGCTTCTTACTGTATATGTGTATTTTTGTCTTCCTTGTCACTAAAACTTCGCCGTAGCTGATATATTCAGTACAAGGTATTGACAACATCCTTCGTTAAAACCAGATTTCTGTTGCTTCAGGTGTTTTCTTCATCTTTGAGAAGATTGTCTAGCATTCGCTGCCATATTAAGAGAACTGATATTTTTGTTTATAAATTACAATCCTCAAAGATTAAAGCCCTAGCTAGAGCTACATTATATATTCAGAAAAGAATGAGACCCTCAGCGAGATATTTATTGCGTATTTTTGTGTCGACATTTACAGGTATTAGTAAAAAAAAAATTGAAAATTCTTCAACGGGTTGCTAAATTTATATTGGCTTTGTTCAATATGAACAAAAAAATTGTTGAAATCATTCGGTGATAAATTGCATCGTTGAACTTAATTTGAATTTAGAGTTTAAAATATTATTCTTGCAAAGTGTACATGATGTTAATGCTTTGACAATATATTTTAGGATGCCCATTTCCGAAAGGAAATGATTTAAATATAAAAAAATGATCACGTCTGCTATCTTTAACAAAACATTTTAAATGACTATTTACCACATAGATAAATATATATATATATATATATATATATATATATATATATATTAAAAGGCAAACTGAAATACGACCTCTAACATTTATTTAGTGTTTGAAACGCGTGATACTGAAACGATTTTTTCATTTTCGTCTGTAGATCGGAGTCTATGCACGTGATTTTTGTTGTTGTAATTATACACACACACTTATATATATATATATATATATATATATATATATATATATATATATATATGAGTGTGTGTGTGTGTGTGCAACTAACTTTTCTTGTTGACAAAGGTTGCAGTTATTAATATGACTGTTGTAGTATTCGTCTTTTTTTTTAATTTCCAGTTTTCACACGGATCATTTTTATTTTTCATTTAATTTTCTCACATGGTCTAGTCTAGTAGAATTCAGAAGAATTTCTAGCTCATCTTACTCTCTTTTTCTCCCTCTCTGTAAACGTTTCACTCAGCGAGGTTTGGATGGGAAAAGTCAATCTCTTATACGTGACCTTTTTCTATACTTATGAATATAATCTGGTATTACATTCTGTACCAAAAAGCATAAATACTGCAATATATATATATATATATATATATATATATATATATATATATATATATATATATATAGATAGATAGATAGATGGTTAAATTCCGCTCGTGACTGAGCATGGCCATTTCCTAAACTCGTTTCAAATTATTTTCGGTTTTCGGTTTTCATTTTCTCTTTGGTGTTGTGTAATATGACTGTTAAGTTCGGACACTTGAGGCCACAAGATGTACATCCTATCTGGATGTTTTGATGTAAAATGTACTCTTAGCCCGCTAGAATTTCTGCATACATTGCCACAGATGTTACATAAATATCATCTGGAATGTCATATGATTGTTCCTACCTGCGTTGAACATGTAGATATGGGCACATATTATACAAGTCAGGTCTTCTTTCGATCACTTTCCTCGGACGGGTATCACTTTTCCATAAAAGTACTGCAAGCTTAACTTCCGTATTTCCAATCCTTCTTTCCTTAATTCACTTCTTCTTTTCCTTGGTGATTATGGCTGAAGAAAGGGTGTCTATAGCTGCATGATATATATCCCTGGCAAGTGTTGCAGAGGGATATCTCGCTTTCGTCGAAATCTATTACTATTCAAGCTTTTAAGCACAAGCTATCTGGGAGGCGTCAATTCATTTTGTAACCTTCGACCCAAGATGATGGTCTGTTCAACATTTCGCACCATGCATACTTCAAGCTGATTTGATGTCAGAATTGTCCGACAGCAACATAATCAAGAATGCTCCAATGCCCAGAGTGTTGATGGTTCCAAGACACCTTTTATTTGGCCAGTTGGCTGAACCATGTATTGGCCAAGGTAAGAACGACCTGCTGAGTTGCAGGAGGAGAAAACCATTGCTGTTAAATTTTCCCGTACTATGACGACTGAGGGAGCTCCATGCGACATGGTCACATCCTACCCAAGCAATGAAATCACCCATGAGGAGAGCCTTATCAAACTAGCTGATATGCCCGGCGATATCTTTGAAATCTGAGAAAACACAATGTCTGCCCGAAAGCTAACAAAAGTTGAATCATATACACTTATCATTGACACGAAGCGACTCGAGTTGGAAGCACAGTGTCATAAGTCTATCAGAGACCACCCGTATGCCAACATTGATAGTTGAGACATTAGTTTAAATTTTATGGCAAAGCTAACTCCCACTTCATAACGAACGTATTCCGGTCGAACATTGTATAAAATTGTATAACCAGTGTAGGGTTCTTGTTAAGTAACATCATCTGAGAGCCTTGTTTAAGAAATGCTGACAATATGTAAGTTGTAATGAGATTGTTCCCTACAAGACAAAGCACTTCTACGCTCAGGTCTTGCTGCGTCTGACTGATAAGGTAATGTTCTGATGTTCTAGTTCTGTTATCCATTTTTGGAGTCCGAGTCCATTTTCCGTTAGTACCAACTGGTTGGTCAGGATTTCGCCCGCATAGGTGAACAGATCACCATTCGCTGTATACTGGACGTTTAAAAAGGAACGCAAGCTTTTCAGAACAAATTTTACTATACCCCTCTTGCGAGTAGGTGACCAGACTGTCCCTAAATAGAGCTGTCCAGTTACTTGTCGACCTGCCGAATCAGGCTATTGCCAAGGTTGTCTACGTAGCGACCATTATCCCCAAACCTCCCACATGCGAATTTGCAGCTACTTATTCCCAGCTTGTTAGGAGTGTACATGTCATAGCTCAGTCATCGCCATAAGACTTGTAACAGATCCGTAGCCCCAAAATCCTGTCGAAAATCCAAAAGTCCAAATGATCCTCTTAGAGAGTTTTATTATAGTTGACGAGGCTTGCACAACATCTTGCCCACATTTTGGAACCAACAGCTTTTACAAGTGGCAAAACAAGGTTATGTCGACCAGCAGCTGAAATATCTCCAGGTGTTATTTCAGAGTGTCCTCTCCCAGAAAAGTGTTCTGAGATGAATTAGGACTCACATCCTCAATGATATAATGACGCGCCTGGACAGAGATCAAGGTGTTTCCAAGTAACCTCGCCAATCAGGCAGGCATGTACACACACACACACACATATATATATATATATATATATATATATATATATATATATATATATATATATATATATATATATATATGTGTGTGTGTGTGTATGTGTGTGTGTGTGTGTGTGTGTGTGTGTGTGGATACACTTTGAGCGGATATGAATGGACGTGAGGGATATATGTAGGATTGAAGTTTAAAACCGTAAAATCGACCTTGCTAATCGAATGATTCTCCGTGTCTCGATCGGTTAAGTCCAGTTAGGCTAAATGACAGTTCCGTATAGGGTAGAGGGTAGATTCCTCGAGGAGAATGAATATTTTCTATGAAAATTTATAGGGCATTCAGGCGGGTAAATGTCGTTAATACTGTTTATTATAAACCAGAGAATTTATTTAAATGTTTGTATCTATAAAAAGAATGTATAAACAAAAAATGTCGGTTTTTATAGCTTTTTGTAAACGTTGCCATCAATTATGTGTTTTTGTGAGCTTCAGGTAGTTCTTTTGATCTTGACATATTTTTCTTCAAATTTGATGTCTAACTACACTATTTTTCATACATGATGCGTTATATTGGTTGATTGCAGTTTACACAACATACTAAAGATAAACACAGGACATTTTGATTATTACACGACCGAAAAGCATTAATTGCACTGACAAACACGTAAAACAAAAATACATAATGTGAATACAAAGGTCCATTTATATTTCACATCTTACTTTTAAATTTTAAATTAATATTTTTATTCCAGCTTGACAAAGAATTCGTTTAATAAAGGTATGCGTGCGTGTGAGTGTTTTTTTTTGGTGGGGGTGTTTACGCGGAAAGAGAGCGAGAAAGACAGAAAGGGAAATAGAGAAAATGAAGAGACCGTTCATTCCGGTGCACATACAACTTTTTGCCCATGAACAAACAGACGGTCATTTTAAGTTTTCACTCGAAATCTCTCTTGTCAATGATCTCTCGAAATTTTACATATCTGCTCATATTTTTGCACTCAAACCTGTACATGGAGTATCACCAACTAATATCGTCTAAATGATACAAATCTTTCGGATTAATAAACCATACAAAAAAGTTCGTTTTGTTTACGTGTGTGCGCCATTACTGTGTTTCGGGCCCGTAAAAACAAAAAAAAAAGATCATATATACAACTTAAATTATAGTCACATTTTCTGCGAGATATCGAATGAGTTTTATTAGATATGAATCTTAAAATCAGGCTAAATTAGGCACATAAGTTACTAAGTGAAAATAATCAATGTGTTAACTTGACAATAAACGAACAGGTAGGACAGGACGCCCATCATTAGTAGATGAAACCATCAGTTACCGGACGTAATTAATCAGTTCTGCTAAGAAATTGTACGAGAAAGAATTTATATATTTTAACCGACTGTAGCGATAATTTTTCAGTCAATCAATGCAGAATCTATCATGTATAGAAATCATTCATCTTATCATGACAATAAATGCTCAAAATAAAGCGCATAATTATGTTGCTGTATATGCATGTTTATATGTATGCATGTATATATATAGCTAGCTAGCTAGCTAGATATACAGACCATATTATATATGTAAACACAAGTTAATGTAAAGTTATATTTACTCAAAAAATAACTTCATTACTGCGCACATATACAGAGAAAGACAATTACACATAGACTCACAGACATATATTATCTCTCTCTCTCTCTCTCTCTCTCTATATATATATATATATATATATATATATATATATACAGACACAGACACACACACACACACACACATATATATATATATATATATATATATATATATATATATACACAGATACACACATTCCAGTCGCGCGCGGCAAGGAAGCGTGAAATGAAATCTTCTTTTTGAAAAATCAACACAAACATAATTTGCAAAGTAACAGTCAATGCAAATGTCAAAGTAACAACACTAGAGACAAAATCCTCTTGAAAATTGCTATAGAATCGACCGAAACCATTTGGCCAATGCAAATTATGAAGAACTTTTATACCCCTTATCTCCTATAAAACTGAAAATTGTAAGGATGCTGAAAAAACTTAATAATATCTTCATTGTCGGTCGTATTCATAGAACGATGCTTGAAAGGAAAGTTGATGATAGATAGATAGATAGATAGATAGATAGATAGATAGATAAGTAGGAAATATTGCTAAAACAAACGTACTGTCAAAAGAATTAACAGAATAATTAAATGAATAATATAAATTAAGAATCAAGACAACTTTTCTAAGAAAAAAAAGAAATACCAAAAGGCAGTCACCTTGCTAACCAACGACTCGGTTGTCCAGACAGACCAAAAAAAAAAAAACGATTCACGGTGTCAAACCTCAATGGGGCAATGCCCCACTCACTACGTAAGTTTTTTGAAATAAATAGATCACGTTATTTGTTTATATTTGTCTGTGTGCATGTGTTTGTTTTTTGGTTCTTGAGAGTGTGTGTATACGCTCTAATGATATATGTGCAAAAATAATTCAAACGAAGACGTACACACACACATACAGATGATCATGAGCGCACAAATATACGTCTATCTAGAGTCACACACGCACACACACATGTTTTATACGTGTATGTATGCATGTGTCTGTGTTACTCTGTTAATATGTGTCGGTGTGGATATAACTTAACATCGACTTACTAAATGGCCAATTTACTAAAATTTTTAGGAGGTGTTTTATATCTTCAGAAACTAGCGGTAATAAAATAAAAATAATTGAAATTCAAATATTTTAAATTGAAAGGCAAAGAAAAAATGAATACAAAGAACTGAATCGACTTGTTACGTTAAGAAGAAATGGAAGTGTAAACAAACAAATGAAATTCCCCGTAAACAAACGAATGAATGCTCAGCTCTAACTCAATTAAAAGGATAAATAAATCAAATTTAATTAGACCACAAATTAATTGCTCTCGGTAAATCGAGTGTGATGTATGGGAGGCGGGATTGATTCACAGAGAATTCGAGACGTTCCCGGGCATTTGCCGAAATAACAGAACATTCAAAACTATAGCATCGAAAAATAAAGAAACAAAAATGATTTAACAAAAGAAGACATAAATCGAAGAGACAACGATGTATGAAGTTTTTTTTATTTTTTTATATTTCAATAAAGCGCACTTTATGAACTAATCATTATTCTTCTTTTCACAATCAAATCTCTGCCAAGTTTTTAAAAGGGTGCAGGTCAATTGGCAGCGGAGAGGGCAGGTATATATATATATATATATATATATATATATATATATATATATATATATATATATAACCAGGTTTCTTTAAATAATTTAGATATGTTCTGTCTAATTATTCTCGAAGGATCTAATTATTTTCATATTCATATTCACGCATTTTTTTTTGTGCCGTTATTTACACGAGAGGAAAACAACGTCTTGTGTCATATTGTGTTTATTTCAGAGTACTTTCGGCATTGCATAATGTCATCATCAGTGTTCATGGTTGCGAAGGACAAACATTGTTGTGGTCATTCGACAATTACCATTTTTTATATGTCAAGTCAAGAACGCTGTATCATGACTTGGATTACGCGGACACCGTTCACGGAGAGGTTAACTGCGCATGCTGTGTAATATATATATATATATATATATATATATATATATATATATATATATATATATATATATATATATGAATATGTGCTTATATATATATGCTTATATATATATATGAATATATATATATATATATATATATATATATATATATATATATATATATATATATATATATATATATATATATATATATATATATATATATATATATATATATATGAATATATATCGTTCATTAGATCAGTGAATGTTTAAAGACGAACCGTCTATCAAACTCATACGGAATATAATTCAATGTTTCGAAAATTAATTAATTATTCTCCAGGCATCAGGACCTCACGATGCAATCTAAACCACTTCAAGCAAGTTTAAGCCGCTCTGTGGGCGACGGGTAATTTTTATATACTTATAAATAGAAGAGAGACTTCGAATGCTCAAAGATATTTGTAACGTCTTGAAAACAAAAAAAATCATACACACGCGCAAGCGCTCAGAAACACGCGTTCGCATACACACACACATGAACAAACACGCGCACACGCAAACACAAAATTGGAATTTCTGATGTTACTCGAGATAGGGCAGTGTCTACATTATACCTTGTGTTATGAAGACCCTGGAATGGCCTTCTTAAGCCTGTACACGAAATATTCTGGGGTTACTTTTTAATATGCACCGTAATAACTTACTTCTGCTCACGATCTTAAATGATCTTTGTAACGCTTAGTTATATTGTACAAAAAACCTTGTATTCACGACTGCAGTATTTTAAGCATTTATGGAGGATTTGGACTCTATGTACGTTGTTTCTAAACAAAATATGCGATTCTACCAACAAGGGAGATCATGTTTAGCACATTTTGTGGAGGCTTAAAGAACTAACTGCCTAACTTTCTCAGCGGATTTCATTCAATTCCAGCATTCGCTATTCTACTGAATTCCAGCCAAACGATATATAGATGTCCTAGCCATTTTGGATGTTCTATCAAATCCGATTTTAATGTATGAGGGAAACTTCCAACGAAGCCATCGCCTTCTGGAAAATATACCATGGTTATAATTCTTTTGCTTTCTTAAATATTTTTCAATTTCTTTAATAGGTTGGACTCAATTTGTTGATCCATGTCTGTGATGATGACAGCCGGGACACCGAAAAGGATACCTATCTGAAGATAAAGAATTTTGCAGTAGTTTCAGTCGTAATATATGGCATCGTAAGAGAGCTTCACACACGCGGGATAAGCGAGTCTCCTACCCCAAAAAAGACATATGTGAAAGGGACCAGTTATGCCCACACAGAGGTGGGCGATCTTGTCTGATTGAAGCATTAGGACCAGGACAAGAGAAGGTATGTAGAGTGAAGAAGAATGTCCATGGCAAATTTTCCGGTACAAAGCGATGTAATTGTCAGTTATTGATGATGTATATAATTTCAAAATTTCAAAGAGGCCATATTCTCTGGAAGATTTTTTCGGAGTTGATGGTCTCTTGCGAAATGACAATTATTCTATTCATGGGTACACCTGGTGAGCATTAATGCCACGAGCCATGGTGTATGCCGTGACGTTTTCAGTTCCTTTAAGGAAAAATATATCTGACAATGAACTACACTAAAGCTAAAGCACCGAAAAACGTTTTGGTCGCCTGAGTGTATATAGATGAGTTCATCCATTCAAGAAATGTCGAAAATAGTGAACACCTGAATAAGTCCTAGTGTCCAAATTTTATGTACCTGATCTCTATCGGTGACAGTTTTCACGAGAAAAAGAAATTGGTTTTCGCCGGTTTTCGATTTTCTGCTGCAAGACAGCGCCGACACCAATGGAAGAAACTTCGACGGCCAAACACACCTCCTTGTCTGCAACAATACGTGACAATTTAATTGCATTGGACAATACAGATTTAATTTAGAGAAATGTACTTCTGGCTGGTTTAGACAAAAGGCTGTCAATATTTTTGACATTAGTTAAAATATCTCCCAAATATTTCACTATGTGGTCACTGTCGGACAGCTATCTACGGAATAAATGTATCATCTCTAAAATATTCATAAATTCCTCATGGTGTTAAGCGCAAAATTCGTAAAATAGTTTCTATTTTAGAAGGATTAGAGGAAAGTCAATCAGAGCTGATGAGGGGGCTTAAGAAAACCATTCAGATTTACTAAATTCGGATTTCAGTGAGTTTATAACAACACCAAATTTATCAACTCGCTTTAATTACCGTAGGTGTTCCTCCATAGACAGACATGACATAAGAATATCATGTAATACATAGTCAATATTTCTAACGAGTGCGCTGCATTCTATAGACCAAATGAGCAATGCAACAACTCGAGCAACCCTAAAGTTGTTGGTCTTGCAGTAAATTTGAAATATGATCGAGTTGTAACGGAATTTTATGCCAGGCTGATTAGGTCTAAAAATTTTAAATATTCGCTTCTGTGACACTATTTAGCTATGCTAATTGGCTAACTAATTAAGCGTGGAAATTAAAAGCGAGAAATACTTAAGGCGAGAAGCTAACACGAAAGACATACTGAGCGATGTCATTTTTTTTTAACAAAAGAAAAGTGGGTAAAGATTTTATTTTCATTTGCGAAGAAAAGTATTTTTTTCGCAGAAGATAGAAAATTCGTAAGATCTCGGATCTGTCAGAATTAGTTTATGCCATGACGCGGCGAGGAAAGGCAGATAGCAATCTGCCCATGCAATAATGAAAATTTCAAATTGGTCAAGAGGCTTACAAAGCAGAATGCTAGAAGGTAATCGGAAATTGGGTTAAGCGTGCGACCGAGAAAGTATTAACTGAGACCACCCCAAAGAAAAGGGAAGGAAAAAGTGAAAAAGGAAAAGAATGAGCCATTAACTATCTTTCGGAGATATCATTTGGTTTTGGAAGAGAGCCACCTGTTTTATGTCCAGAACTTGCCATAATAAAAGTTTGTTACCTTGACAGAATGTTGGCGATAGAGTGCGAAGATGTTGAAGAAGACAAAGAGATTCAGTTGACCACCCAGATAATAACTTGGCGAAAATCCCGTTGATGAATCTCAGATGACATCAACTTAAGATAGAGATTTTATGTCCACAGTACGATTCGTGGGGGTACTAGTCGGTGGAAAAGAAAGAAAAGAAAAAGGAAGATATTTTTTTCTTTGAGCGATAATTGTCTAGTCTAGCCACACCCACACGGCCGAGCGTTCATTGGCTGAATGGTGGCGTGAGCGATGGGCGAACGTAAACATATGACAAAGAAGGGAAATCTGTTGAGGCCTCTGAGTGGATTGGTGTGAGATACCAGTATGAGAAAGAAGGGAAACCTGTTGACGCCCTACAGGGGATTGGTGTGAGATACCAATATGAGAAAGAAGGGAAACCTGTTGACGCCCTCTGAGGGGATTGGTGTGAGATACCAATGTAAGAAAGAAGGGAAACCTGTTGACGCTCTCTGAGGAGATTGGTGTGAGATACCAATATGAGAAAGAAGGGAAACCTGTTGACGCCCTCTGAGGGGATTGGTGTGAGATACCAATATGAGAAAGAAGGGAAAACTGTTGAAACCTATGAGGTGATTGGTGTGAGATACCAATATGAGAAAGGAAGAATTTGGGAGGACAATTACCTTAAGGAACCCTCAAAAACAGAAAGTAATTGACTTCCAAAAATGGGAAGTGATAAATTTTCCAGTCCGAAAACAAAGAAAATCGTTATTGCGCATTTGGAATTATCGAGGAACCCAAACCACGACAGCCCCCCACCCGGTTTTGGTCGGCGACCATATAAACGAACGTCAGAAGAGCAGACGCAGTCAGAGTCACGCAGTCAGTTGGGCAGTCAGAGCTGGACAGACACAGTTGGAGTCATAGAGTTGAGCTGTGAGCTCGGGACCAGCCTCGCAGGAGCTGACTGAAAGATTCCCACACATTCCGACTTAGACTTCTAACGAAAAACAATTTTTTTGAAGAACGACTTAGATTCACACCACCAAAACAAGTTTCACGAATATCGCCTGAAGATACGAAAAACCAGTTTATTGAAAAACAACTTAAGATATTAAGACTCGCCTAAGAAACGCAAAGTGTCACGTATCCATAGAAGCGGTTTGGGAGAAAGATGCAGTCCTGTATTCCGCAACCAGAAAAAAGATACTTGTTATTCTTTTTTTTAACACATTTGAATCTTTCGAGTTGTTACTTTATTTTCTTTTACATACTTGCCCGGTATCACCTTTGCCCCGAATTCGGCTTGCACTACGGCCCGACGCCTGATTGAATTCGTCTACCTAAGATCAAATCACAACGTGGGTAGGTTAGACTAGAGATCAAAGCAGTTACTTCGGTATCCAGACGTTGGAGGCGAGCTGGAAACGACAAAGCTGGTGCCGAATCTAACCAGATTTCCATCCGAATCAGCCAAGGTTTAGATCGTCACAGGATAGCACGGGAGAGGCCCAGGGTGACGTCACACTTCCCTTCGCAATGGCTATCATGATAACGACACGTACGATTTTCATTTTCATGTACAACAAATCTCCTAATTTCCCGCCAACGTCAAGATATTTTTCTATATTTGACTTCCTTTCTTTATCAGACACAATGGCCCAAACACATTTGCGTTTGAGATTTTAAGTGCTACCTTTTATTCCAATTCCATTCCCGGGTATTTGCACTTGCTTAGATTTAAAAAAAAATAAAAAAAAACATTCGCATATATGATTTTGTCATGTGTACTATGTATCAGTGCGCAATTAGTGCGCAAACCTTCTTTATTTTCGGTTACTGATAATAATTTTAGGGCGATTTACTTGTATTTCTCAATCTGTGTTTATATAACAGATTATCGTGAAATCTGCTCACTCAATTGCAAATTCAGGATGATGTTCAAACCATTTTGTATCCATTTTCCTTTAATCCGATTGCAATGACAGATCATCAAATGTAGATATTACACTACATTTTTATTATTATTATTATTATTATTATTATTATTATTAATGACGTGTATGTTGGGTAACTATGATCGGAATGAAATTAGAATTAGCGAGCCAAGTTCAAATTCCAGACTAGGCTTTTCTAATTGATTATTATTATTATTACTGACTACTACTACTATTAGTAAAAATATAAAGTATAAAAATTTGTTGGTAATATAATATGCTGAGCCTGAGTTCAAATTTCAACCTTGTCTTTTCCCATGCCGCTTAATTGCCATTCGAAGAGTAATAAGTACCTTTTTTCCCTTAAGTATTGGTTTATCAACAGGGTACACGAGGCTCTCTAATCGTTCATAGCAATCAGTCCAAGGGTAATTCTAATTTTGAACTGAAAAACTCTAAGAAGCCAACGTATATCCACTCCACTATAAGTTATGTCAAATCCCAGATGGTAAAATAAAATGAAAATCTGGCGAGACATCAATGATTATATCGTCTAGGGACATGTAATTAAAGAAATGAAATTAGTACAATTTTCTTTTTTTCTTTTCAATCTTGATTGTTGAAACAATTATGTGTACGCATCATGAAAATAGAACTGATGCCAAATTGACGAGGAGACGGTTGACGATTACCTATGAAGCTATTTTAATTTGCAAATGTTTATCAAAAACACAAACTAACTGATACTAATTTTACAAGAGAGAAAATTACGATTTTAAAAGTAAATCACTCCTAAATTCGATCATATATTTAAGTCTCATAAAGATTATACACTGTATTGTTTATATTATACTAGCAAAGATAGATAATCCACAGGAGTATCCTAAAATTTTATCACTGAAACTCACTCTTCCAAAGGTACCAGCCACCTGAAATAGAAAATTATATTATGTAGGGGGGACAAGGCTTTCGGATTACCCTGCAGTTTTCTCTTGTCGCTAAATTGTCATTAGTTTCTTTGAGATTATATATTCCATAAAAGTTTTCGAGCGAAAGTACATTAAAGCGGTTCAATAGATTTAAACGTTTTTCTAGTCGTTCATAATATTTTAAATATTTTAAAGTTTTATGCTTTATAATATATTTTACATATACCCCCGGATTCTGATCTAAATGCTAACGTATTTTCAGCAAAGAAAAACACTATATTTGAATAACTAAACAATCTAATTACAAATGGCATCAGCACAAAAATCGTTTATTCATAATGACCATAGAACAGCAGATCAGAAACTAATAACCCATACGTTGTTTTAGAAGTTTTTACATTTTAAAGATCTGTATGTAATTTTTTTTTTAATATAATGGATATTGGCTTTGGAAGGAGATAATCCAAAAGCCGTATTGAATCCAAGTCGAGTTCATTATATTCCTTGAGTACAAATACACTTGGGAAAAGTATGAATCCATCAGTTCTTTTGGTTTGAATAGCAGGTCCTACAGCCTAGGTTGACAATCAGTCTACCGCAGAAAGAAGGGCAACATACCGTGGGAAAATCCTCTGCCTAGATAGACATGAATCGAAAGTAACATGATCGCTCAAACGTGTATAACGTATGACACATAATTGATATATACTATTTATTTATCTCCATTTATTATATACTATCACGTACATCAGTATATCAGACTCCTATTTGTCATATCTAAATTATACATAGGCTCCTATTTTCTATCTGAAGTCAGAAAAACTATGTTCTTTCACGAAGTAGGGCCGGTTAGGGGTCAATAACCGATGCTATATGTATGGCCAGCATTCTTTCTCTATGCATGTATGCTGTATCATATTTTAAAAAGTCACAGATATTTATGCTTCTGTACCTGTTAGAAGTTGGTTTGGTTTGTTTTGTTTTACGGCGTTTCAATCTGAATGGGTTATTTAATCCCGACTAGATTTTTATTGGTGGTAATATTTAAAAAAAAAACGTATAGCTGGTAAGTTTCATTCAAAAATCTATTGCTGGTAATTTTTTGTTTTCAAAAATGTATTGCTGGTAATTTTGTTTCATAAATACATTGCTGGTAACAATGTATTGCTGGGAATATTTTTTTACAAAGTATATATACTAGAAAAACCTATTTTTCCACATTCATAGGGTTTTGTACCCATTTTGGGAGTTAACTATTTACCAATAGCTGGAACGCTAACAGATGATATCACCCCGGGTCAGAGTGTACCTGGGAACGCCAGCAATTAAGAGGTGATTCCACGCTCTTCAAAACATCCTGATCAGAGGCCTTCCTGTCGGATGGAGTTTATCGTCTACTAAGGACGTGAATGTAGTTTATCGTCATACACATGAAGGTGTTGGAAGCTGACATTTGCAAGTATGTTCGAATATATTTCGTGCGTAAGATAAAATATAATTGTATTATTGTGTGGGTTAATGACAAGTTATCTAAGAAAGTTCATGGGATTTTTAAACTGACTTCATCAGCGATTTGGTTTGAATAGACAAAATCGATCAACCTTAAGCTAGGCTAGGCGCCTAATGTTGCGTGCATATCTATCCACTGTAATTTATCATTAATTTGAAATTCTAATTTATTATTTCTATTACTTTAGGGGTGGGCGTCCATCTGAAGACACTCATTCCATTTATTCCCGCATTTGTTATTGTGATAATATATGCAACCTATATATGTGATACGATGGATGCAAACATAGAAAACGAAGATGCGGTTTTTTACCGGTCTCAAGAGTTTCTGTTTGATATCCAAGCGGATGATTCCTTCTGGGATTCGGTCTTCTGCTGCATCCACTTTAGCTGATGGAGAATGGGAAGTAATGCGATTTTTGGGGATAGAGTGGCAACAAATCCGGACATAGGGCATATCCGGTGCTGGTCACTATATTAACGGTCTTATTTGGCATCGGACAGTGTTCTATTTCGTCTTTGGCAAGAGACGGACCTGATCTGGGCGAGGTTCCGAAACTTCCATTTCGTATTTCTAGTCACGACTAGACTAGGAGTTTGTAGCGGGAAGCTCTGACATAGCAGATGTTATCCCTGTTGTCACCTAAATACACACCCGGGTGTGCATATGAGCCCCTGTTTAAAAGGCTATATACAATATAGAAACTGTTTTCGCACTCTTATTTCTCGATTTGTCATTATTTTAATCGTGTTACTTGGGAACATGTGTAGCAATATCAGTCAGCTGAAGTCTTGTTAAATCGAAAACTGTTGCAGCTGTCGCAAAAAAGGATTCGGAACGTTTATTTCCGACTGCTGTTTATCACTAGCCTTCAACGAGCGGAGCCGATAAAAAGAAGTCATTGAATAAAGATAAATTGCTTTTATAGACAAAAGCTACAGGTTAAAGAATCATTTTAGATATAAAACTGACCTGTACAGCGAAAAGATACACAGGAAGACGAAGCCTGTCCCTGAGAACATCGCACAGGGAAGACACCTATTAGACTGTCCATGCTCACCCGCGTCTCATCTGAACTTCGCTCGCTTAGAGGAGTAAATTACAATACAAGAATAAAATGTGGTTAACTGCTACAAAGTGTCAAGTTTTTCACTCGTGGGTAAACATCTGTTTGAAGAGCATGTTTTTAAAACCACAAGCGTTTGAGTGGAAGAAACTGCACTTTGTCAACGAACTTAGTGTTTTGTCTGATCTGTAGGTCTTAATAATCTTTTCCATTTTGTCATCTCTCCTAAACATCCATTTACTCAAACCCGTTAGTGGTGGGGGGTTATGCTCACTAGGTAGTTTGGATTCATTCTGTTCTGTGATTATCAAATTGTCGAGGCCGTCTTTCTTCATTATGTTCCCTAAAATTTCATCTGTCTCTTGCTGATTTTGATAGTCGTGTGTATGCCGATAACATAAATTCGGCAGCAAAGCCTCTGATCAGGAGATTGGAGCTTCTTAGAAGTGTGGAACCATGTCTTAATTGCTATTGTTCCCAGGTTCACGTATACTCGGGAAAAGGTAGGAAATGTTAAGTTCCCAGCTAAGGACAACTAATGAAACTTCAAACAAAAACAAAAAGACTCCGAAAGTATAAAAATTCATTTTTATAGAAAAAATAACAGCAATTATTTTTTTATATAAAACAATGACCTATAATACACATTTATATTAATATTACCAACAATAAAATTTATCTGTAGTTGAAGGTATATAATCGCATTCAAAATATACTTAATTGAAGCCATAAAATTGTAAAAATATTTAGATTGCACCATTAAATAATCCATAGAGGTTGACATGCATCTAAACAAAATTAACCATACCCAAATCCTGATGCTGACATTAAGTGTTTATTTTGTTTATATATTTTTAATACATCGTATTCGCTAACATGTTCAGCTCATGGTATTCTAAGTATGTTACTGTAGATCCACTTTTCTGATACCTCATGTCTCTTCTTTATCGATGAGGATATTGGCCATAATTCATTGCCATATAGTAGGGCTGATATTTCATAACAGTTCAGTACCCTTTTCTTTGTTTGTAATAAAATTATCCACCTTCATGAGTTTTCCCTCAAATACCGCATACCTGATCGAAATAATAATGTGAAGAATGTGAAGCTGTGGTGGGACTTACATTCGTAGTCGACTGAACGCCAAGAACGTTCAATTGCAAGAGTTACAAGACAGAATTAATTTCACCAAGATTCTACTTGGGAAAATTCATTTTGAAAGAGAAACTTACTGTCACATGGAAACTATCAACTTATTGAAAAATATGGAAAAAAAAAAAGAATCTCCAATAATTAGACCGAAAAATAGAAATATATTCTTTCAAATGTGTGCACTAAATTATGCATTAGATGCATCTTCTTTCAAAAGGAAGAACGTTTTCTATAACATGACTTTGCAAGAAAGCATTAACCAAAATCTTTATAATTTCCAAATGAAAAACAATAGTTAATTATGAAGTATTATTAATTAAAATATGAATATTTTGTTCTTATATTTCTAAAATGAAAACAAGGGAAAAATGAATATATAATTAAATTAATGTCAGCTAATATCTGTAGTGAATTTTCAGAAAACAACACAAATTAAATATCATAGCAAAATTAGTTCTGCATGAAAAAGTAAAAATCACATTGATGGAAATATTTCCAGCGTAAATTGAGAAAAATGTTTAACTTATCTTTAAATCCTTCT
>CAHIKZ030000880.1:452500-520000 GCA_903632075.3 Acanthosepion pharaonis
CTCAGAACAGAATACTTATTTTTAGGGAGGGTATTTTTTATGGTTTGGGAACTTCATTTACTTTCTTCTATAGATAACGTTATTTCATGTGAGCAGATATTTCTAGTTTGGTTTCATTTGAACATTAAATATAGTTCTAATATTTATGTTCATTATTTAGAAGGCGTTTAGTCTTAAACATGGGAGTCTTCATGTTCGATGAAATCATCTAGCGACTTTCTTCGTCAATACACTTAACCCTGATGATTTACATCATTGACAATGTTTTTTGTCTCTAATTGAGCATTCTTCGAGACATTTCTAACAATATTCCATTCCATTCACTGGGAAATTAATATTTAACTGCCAGTCCTTAACTTATTCTCAATCCAACGTGTCCCGTTGTAATTCTTGAAAATGCTAAGAATTGTTTAGTGACATTTAAACGCTCGGAAAGTGTTGTATATTCATCCTCTTGTTTGCAAGCATCAGCTATTTTAATTCGGAGCTTCTTGTCAAGTTGGGCTATTTTCGTCATGGCTGCAGAACACATGATTTATAGCGACACATGGCACTCAGATATTGCATTCTTCATTATGTTTTAGAATGTTATAGTATCAGTTCAATACTATTTCATTTACAACGAGTGTTTATATTAAATGCGAATAAAAAAATATCATTACAAGATTGAGCAATATTATTTCATAATTTCCATAAGGGGGCGGGTAAATAATTTTGCACGACAACAATTTTTTGAATAATCTATAACTAGAAAGATAATGGATCGAAATATTTCAATAATTAGTAAAAAATAATATGGAATCAACTATTTATGGTAAATTCAATATTTGCAAACATTCGTATTTCCCTGCAAAATCTGCAAATATTCATTGGGAGCGAAAAATTCAGTCAATCTCTATCTATAAAAGGCAGGGTGTGTGTGTGTGTGTGTGTGTGTGTGTGTGTGTGTGTGTGTGTGTGTGTGTGTGTGTGTGTGTGTGTGTGTGTGTGACGAATGCACGGCCGTAATTTTCGACGGATTTGCACCAAAATGTACATGAACATGCTAGTGGAAATAATCGATTCTTTCACGCTTCTACGGCAGTTTTTCATGTAGTTTGCGGCCATTTTCTACTGGCCAGAGTGACAGCCTAGAGCTGGCTGCCACGAATAGACAGGAAGATTCTATTGGCCAGTGTGAGAGCCAGCAGCTGACTGACACGAATATTAACGAGCATGCTAGCAATAAAAAAAAATCGATAGCTGCATTCGTCACAATTGGGAAAAGTTTAAATCTGCATGGCACTTTACTCCAATTGGCTCATTCGCTTACTTAAACTCAACGTTGATTCTGATTCCGCAGAACTGAGTTGGGTGTGAAAAAGTATTTGTTCTAAACATTCTTTTTTCATTCGGTTTTTCCAGTTACTAGTCCTTTTTTAAAGCTGATCGTTTTGCGTTCATTTTGTTTAGTTCATTTTCGTAATAGATTTAATGTTTAGTATAGAGCTTAGAAAAAATTCGTAGTGTGAGATAGGCAAGAGGTAAGGCATGTAGCAACATCACCACGGCAAAGGGCACCCCTTTAAAGGCAAGGAAGGGCAAAATTATTTTAAGTCAAGTGATAGCGATTGCTGTATGAGTCGTACGATTTTTTAATCAAGCACGGGCAACGCCGGGCCATGCTGATAGTAACTGCATATTTAGAAACCATTGTACTCTTCACGTATTTATTACTTGTAAATGATGTTCTGTATAGGTATTTACTTTGTTACCCTTTTGTTACATAATCCCTGACATTAAGCACTTTAACCCATGAATAAATTTCTTTTCTTTTTCGTGTCACTTAGTTTCAGGACGTAGGTGATCATGGCTTTCTACATCCCTCTATTTTTGCAGCTCTGAAAAAGTTCCTCCCATCTGCTAACTCTCCCAGACCAGGTTCTGTCAGCCACTTGCTTAATCCCGCTAATTAGGCCATGCGTTGTTTTCCCTTGTCTCTCTTTCCCTTCATTCGACCTGAGAGTATCAGATTCTCCAGGCTTCCTTCCTAGTTATGTGCTACAGAAACTTCAGCTGACTCTTCCTGATGATAAGATTGTATGTATCCTCCCTATACCTCATCGTTGCTCACCCGCCCGATCCATGATATCCTCAGCATACTTCTGTAGTAACCACATCTCCGTCGCCTCGAGAATTTTCGTCATCTTTGAGGAAATCTTCAAAAATTCGCTAACATAAAGAAGTTCCGTATTTTTTTCTTCGTTACCAAAGAACTCCTCCTTTCTCGCAATGCTCTGCCCAGCCTTTGGAATGTGCCCTTGACCATCCCAATACGTCTACGCATCTCAGTGTCGCCTTTACTGTCCTCTGTTGAAACGCTTCCCAGATATTTAAAATTTTCTGTTCTGCTTCATTCTAGTGTTCCCGACCTGCACATCATATTTCGGGCTCATCCTGTTACTGAGAACCATGCATTCTGTCTCTTTGTAGTTCATGCCTTGTTCTTTCCTCTCAATTTCCGTCGCTGCCCTCTGTAGGAGATTTTGTAATTTGTTTTCCTTGTCTGTACTGGGTGATCCGTGTTTCTTATGTTGTTAAGAGTATGATCGCCAATGCTAAATTCGATAGGGTTTCTAATTCTCTCAGAATTGCCTCGCTGTATAGGCTGAACAGGTCGGGTTAGAAGACAATTCCTTGGCTTACGCCCATTTCTATTTGTGTATGTTCGCTGAACTCGTTCCCTATGCGCATGCATGCTGTTTCTTGTCGCTATATGTTCTTGATTATTCTGATATCTTTCCTGAATATATCAAGTTCCGGCAGTTCCTTGTTGTGTATTTGTCGAAAGTCTTTTCGTTATCTATGAAAGATAGGTACACGTCCTACTTTATTTGTATTGCTCTTTCTGATACCATTCTGAGCATGAATATTACATTCCTTGTTCCGGCGTCTTTAACAAACCCGCACTGTTCGTGTCCTATCTCTGGTCTGGTTCTGCTGCGTACCCTGTTCATCAGAATACGGATGGTGTGTTTTGTCATGTGGCTGATTAGGCTGATTTGTTCGCTGATTTGTTCGCATTTGTTTGCTCCTGGTTTCTTAGGCATACCTGTGAGATAAGTCTGCTGAGGTCTTCTGGTTTATCCCAGCTGTCGTAAATTTCATTTGTTAATTCGGTGATCTTATCTATGCTAAAATCATCTAAGGTTGACAACATGTCCGTTAAATTTTTGTCTGTCCCAAATGCCTTGTTTCTGTTCAATTTGCCCAGTGCAGATTTTACTTCGGTTTTCAGAATTCCTGGTGCGTCGGGATTTCTGTGTAGTGCTGGTTGTTACCTTTCGTCTTGGAAGAGTTCTCCTATAGACTTGGTCTAGCGTTGAAGAATTTTTTCCTTTTCTAATATGAGCGTTCCTTAATTTGATTGAAAGCTGTATGTTGACGAGCATATCTTCTGTCCTATGAGTTGCCTTATTTGTTTGTGCATATGTCATTTGTTGGTATTACTCAATCTTTCTATTTATGCACATTTTTGGTTTCGGCACTAGTTTGCCGGCATTTGGTCCTTATTTCAATGTGCAATTTTCTGTACTCCGTTTCGTATCTTGGCGGAGTTTTCTGTCTACTTTCCATCATATTGAGAATCTAACATGCCTAAAAGTATATTTTCATATATATATATATATATATATATATATATATATATATATATATATATATATATATATATATATATATATATATATATGTTTGAGATATATATATATATATATATATATATATATATATATATATGTTTGGATACATATATATATATATATATATATATATATATATATTTGGAACAATAAAAATATTAAAAAATTAAAATCCTCAGACACCGTGAGTTGCATATTAATATTCTTTCGTTTGTGTTAGTATTTCATTTAGATTCTTCGACTAGTTTCAGCAAACATGGCCATCATCAGGAGAAAAAATATTATGTGAACTACAGAAATAAATGTCTTGACCTAGAAAAAGAACTTTGTATGTTGTTTTTCATTTGTATATATATTTTTTTAATTTTTTTCATATGGATTTTCGCCAGTCCTTGCGGTGGTCAAACAATCTCTTTTAAGTTGTAATTTAAGATGAGATCTGGAATGATTCATGCTGCCCTGAATTCCCTTGGTTATTTTGACAGTTGTTTTGTCCCTGGAAAGGGGATGTGTCTCTGTTAAGTGAGTTTTATTTGGTCCTGATGTAGTGAGTGAGTATGATGTGTGTAAGTGTGTATATTCGTGTCGGTGTGTGTATAAGTGTGAGGCCTCAACACCTCCGCAAGCATGTCTGTCTTTTATGGGCGAGAAATGTGGGTAGGTCCTGATTTGTGGGGTTTCTATATTAATAATACCTATATTGTTATATTTGTGATTAAGCTCGTCTGGATAGTGCGTATTTATACGTCGGATCTGTATTTGTCTTGAGCAAGATACGCGACAACATTCCCGAAAACGCCCTCGCATTTCATGCGTATGGTGTCGCAGAGCATTTGGAGTAAGAAAGAATTGGCGGAGTGCGCCTACGCATATGTAAAACTCTCCCACTCAAACAATCGGCTGCTTCGTCATGGCCTATAAAATGATTTTGTCTGCTTTGGCAGTTGGGAGCGAAGGAGCCGACTAGGACGACGTGAAACGACTGCTCTGTACGATAGACGACTGCCCTGTTCCAGCGTGTTCTTTTGGGCGTGACGGCTACATGATACACTTATTTTCATGGCACTCTAAAATCTTTCTGTTATCTACTCTGAACTTTTCTATTCATATATATATATATATATATATATATATATATATATATATATATATATATATATATATATGTAGATAGATAGATGTAAGCAAATGTTGACACTATATAACATATACACAGATTTAAGAATTCAGAAAAGAATTCTTCTTTAAGGATCCTTTTTAACGAAAATTTTGTCAGAAATATGCGTTGTTAAATATTAAATTGACAGAATATGAATTCGCATTGCGTGAAAAGAAAAATATAAGGAGGAGGTGACAAAAAAGAAACCCCGACGAAAATGCAGATTTATTAATAAACACGAGTTGTGAGAAAAACAAATATACAAACAAAACATCGAATATAAAAGATCCCTAGTGAATCACTGACATAGCTCATAAAAAATCGAGAGTGCGAACAATTATTCCTTCTCTCTCCACAGAAAAGGTTGATGTAATTTAATAAAATCTGCTTCTAATAGGCGTAAATGCTGAGCGGACTGAGCTTTACACAGGAAAGTAAACGAATCACACACTATCTTGCGTCTCACTCCGATTGTCGAACAAATGTTGACAAATAGCTAAGTTCTTTTAAAGACTAGGCCCAACGTTTGGTAGAATTAAAAATTCCTTGTCTCATATTGTCAGATCCGGGTTTTGGTTCTCTGATTGGTTTGTCTTACCTTCACACTGACATAAATAGCAGAACTAACTTGGATGTAGGGAAAACTGTCTTTAACCAACGAGGGTAATACACACACACACACACATATATATATATATATATATATGCACCAAATTTCAATAAGAGAAAATTCACCCTCCGGGAAATTGTAGTGCATATGTACACAATTCATTTGTGCGATTATATACATATCAGCCATCATATCAGAAACAACAAAAATAAACGTCGTAACATATCAGATTAGAAAATGGAATTTTCCTTTAAACATATATAATCTGTTAGTTAAATATAAGAAAGCTAATAAAGTCTTGCAACCTTAATATTCTTCATAAAACTTATCGAACATCACCCTCAAAGCACCGTACTCTAGGAATTACCAAAAAATACATAAGAACATTCTTCTCATGAGACTCATTATATCAGAAATAGGCAACGCCCGATATAAAGAAGACGTCACACTAGCCCAAATTTTCAACATACATTTGACAAAATTACCCCTTAGCATATGTAAAATAACTCTGATGATCTTTTAAATAATTAAATCCCCGCTGGTCTAATAATAACCAAAGAATGACCTTATTAATTTCAATACTAACCAGATAAAACCTGCATAAATTGTAGGATTATTTTTAAGAGCACTAAGAATTTGCAGCCCATAATATTTACCTGAAGTAAAAAAACAGATATATTGAAAACGACTTTAAATAGCTACATTATCCATTATTCACATCGCCAGATACAACTACAAAATGTACAACTACAAAAAAGATAAGAACATTAACAAAAACATCAACAATAAAAATAACATTTAACTAGATAAAATTAATCATATAATATTACCTATAATCTCTTTAGCGCTTACTATCCAAACACTTTATCCAAATTTAGCAATATAAAAATAGTTATAACCACAACCAAACCAATATTGATAAGATCGGAACCAATCAAATCCATAACAATATTTGTTAAAGGGGCATAAATGAACTGCCACAAGTATTGTTTACACTATATGGGGAAAATTGCAGATATGACAGAAAACGCATCTATGAACACACATGTATTATAGAATAAAAATTTATTTAATGCTTTCGTTGTACATAGAAATAATTCCAAATACAACTTTGATCTAAAGAATAACATACTTATACAAAGAGAATATAAAGAAAATTGCTTGAGAATCTGCGCCCCGAATTTTTAAAATTTGAGTTTTCATTAGAGAAATACGCTAACGTATGACTCTACTCCTTTTAATTAATATAATCGGTTATATTCAAAAGCTATTATTTAAAATATCTAATGGATGAATTAATTTCTCAAACTAAAATAATACAAATAATAATTACATTATAAAAATTCAACAGCAACAGTAACAACGTTTACTCACTTCCATTCATATATTAGTCATTAAATTACATCACTTAGATTCCGCCATATTTTACCTTGACTGTAGCAAATTTATGAACGGTCTAAAATGTAAAACAACAAAATATAGCAACATTTTTACCGATGTTTATAGATACTTGTAAAATAAATCCTTACTTGTACCTTGATAAAGTCCATCAAAACACGAAACGGTCGAGTCAGATGAGTTTTCTTTTTTTCTATATTGATACCAATGAGAATAAAATAGAAAAATAAAACAAACAAAAAACAACCATATATTATTATGTCCTAACTCCATAATATCTAATATCCAAAACAATGTATCAGTATTATGTTAACAATATCAAAATTATTAAAACCCCACCACACCCAAAACTATCATGGATATGACCAAGACCAAAAACACCGATCAGATGTCTATATTTTAGTAGGTTAGACAATCCGTATTGGTTATAAATACAAATAAAACTTACCTTCTATTATTTTACTTATATCAAATATTACAAATTCAAAAACAAGAGAAATAATCAAGTAGAAGAAATTGTTCAAAAATAAATAATTTTTATAAACACAACAAATACATAATATATTGTGCTAAAGTTGTTAAAACACCTTAGAGTTCTTTGGTGTGTGATACTAAAATAATTTTAGTTTTTGAACTGGACGTGTGAAAGTGAGAATGTGTAGTTAAGTATATTTGTTGTTATAGGAAAATTAAACAGATATTTTTTTTTTGTATTGAATTGAAAAAAAGAGTATTGTTCTTGACTGACTGATTTTTATAGAGTTGTCGTTCTTTTACCGGAAATGCTTGTTGTGGAATAGAATATTTTGTGGGAGTGAGCGTTCTTTGGCAAGCTGCATTTATGATCATTTTAGGAATTGACGTTAAGCCTGGAATTGGTTGACAAGGTTCGTTGTCGTGTTGAAGAGTTTGGTTTGTCTCATTTGTTGTTGAGTCGATCGCCAATGAAGTCAAGTGAACAAGTTGAATATTTTAAGAGCCCACTGACCAAGTCTCGTCGAAGTTTCGTTTTTATTAGTTTTCTTTGTCACGTTGGTGGATCCTGTATATGTTTACATTTTGTGGCGTCAACTAGAGGTGACGACACCTACTTAATACTTTACAACCAATCAGAATGCATCAGTTGTTGTACTTGGTTGGGAGCCTCTATATGTTTAACTTGCACAAAATTTGAGATTTAAAAAAATGTAGGAATTTGATTCTACAATATAAATATGTGTGTGCTCTGTGTGCCTGTGTGCGTGCGCGCTCGCTTGAGTTTAAGTCAGTGACTACTCTTCGTTCACATAATTAACAATATATTAACTTGATTCTCGAAAGAAAAAGTGAGAAAATTAGCAACTTTCTTACAATGCAGGGTGTACCTCTTCTAGAAAAACGAACATTAGAGAAAATCTTGATATATAATAAAACATTTCTTCTACAAACGCTATTTTTTGCGTAAATATAATTCCTGAAAAAAAAATGTCTGAAAATATTTTAAACAGAGACTTTTAAAGTGTAACACCTGAAATAGGTTGACTGCTGATTTTAATAAATAATTAATTATATTTGTTTGGGTCTTAAAAATGAACAGAATTTTAAAGAGAAAATTCTGCAGTCTCTAGGCGTATATTCTCATTACTCTATTCTAGGGGAATATGAATCGACACGTAAATTAAATATTATTGTCTTATGGACGCTGTACTTGCGGGGCAAAAAGCCACGAAGCATATCTAACATTGTGGGATAAGTACATGAATACACTGGTTAATTCGGATGCATTCTCTTGCTCAAATCTCTAAGTCAAAATAATTATTTTGAAATCAACTTTGTGGCAAAACCTATGTAATTTTCTCTCGACACGCATACATAGAAGTATTTATTAATGTCTAGAATGTAAATTACGTTCTGTGTATAATATTCACCAAGTTTACATTTCAAACCTTTGAGATACATCTTATTTATTAAAATTGCCACGGAATTCTCTCGGGAGAGAATAAGGTTACGATTTTTGCGAAAACAGAAAGGTACACATACACTGATTTAAAAAAAAGAAGTTCAAAAAGTGCATTAATCATACTTCATGACAGGAATAGTTAGAAATCATCAATGGTTTTGACGGGCAAGATTTCAAAATTCTCAATCGTAAAATGAACACGGAAAATAATACGAGTACGCATATACGCGCAGACTGAAGCATCGGCGCACACGCACGAACACACACATACACGCACGCATGAACGCACACATACTAAAAAAATGCACCAATGATAAGTGCATATAATATTGATAAATCAAGGACTATAAACAGTCAATTGCTGATGACACTGACAAATGGAGGGAATGATTCCTGGAGAGTCCGCCTAAGAAATTCTGCAGATGCTTAATGTTAAATCAATCAGCTAGGTTACAAAATGTTCACTTGTATGAACTCTGCTCACTCTTTCTCTCTCTCTCTCTCTCTCTCTCTCTCTCTCTCACTGTGTGTCCACACACACACACACACACACACACACACACACACACACATATATATATATATATATATATAAAGGCATACAAATTATATCTTCTTCCAAAACCATATTTTAGAAAGAATTACATATTAAACAAAAACTTGTTCATAATGAATTTCCTAATTTCATCATTGATCAACAAACTTAAAATATGTCTTAATAAACATTCTGTGGCCGAAACGGTGAAGGCACGTCAAACTATATGACGGTTCCGTAAAGATACAGTGTTCGATTCCTGTCGGAGAACGAATATTTTCTATGAAAATTTCTCCGATATTCAGGGCGGTAAATGCTGTTTAATACTGTTTATTATAAATAGAGTATTTACTTAAATATTGATATCTATAAAAAGAATGTATACACATAAAAATATCTTAAAATAGTTCTCGGATTTTGTCCATTTCATAATGTGTGAGGTCATTTATTTACATTTGGATACGCCATGAGCAGATATGAATGTACGTGAGAGAATCATAGAAGACTAGCAGCGTTGCCCGTGCTTGATTCAAAAATCGTACGACAAATACAGTAATCGCTATCACCTTACTTAAAATATTTTTGCTTTTCTTTGCTTTTAAGTAGTGCCCTTCGCCGTGCTACACGCCTTACTTCTTGCCTATCTCACACTGCGAATTTTTTTTCTAAGCTCTATACTAAACATTACATCTGTAACGAAAAATGAACTAAACAAAATGAACACAAAACGATCAGCTTTAAAAAAGGACTCGTAACTGGAAAAACCGAATAAAAAACAATGTTAACAACAAGTACTTTTTCACACTCAACACAGTTCTGCGGAATCAGTATCAACGTTGAGTTTAACCAAACGAATGAGCCAATTGGAGTAAAGTTCCATGCATATGTAAATTTTTCCGACTTATGAAGAATGCAGCTATCGATTTCATTGCATGCTAGCATGCTAGTTAACATTCGTGTCAGCCAGCTGTTGACTCTCACGCTGGCCAATAGAATCTTACTGCCTATTCGGAGCAGCCTGCTATCGGCTCTCACTGTGGCCTGTACAAAATGGCCGCAAACTAAATGAAAACCGCTGTAGAAGCATAAAAATATCGATTATTTCCACTATCGATGGGGGGTGAGTAATGCAAAGTCGGCCCTGGCCTTCCCGCTAAGTTGGAGCATGTGCATGTAAATGTTGGTGCAAATCCGTCGAAAATTTACGGCCGTGCATTCGTTACACACAAACACACATCCTGCCTTTTATAGATAGAGATTGCAGTTTAAAGACAGTAAACTCGACCGTGTTAACCGAACGCTCCTCTTTGGCTGAAACGGTTAAGAAACGTCAGTCTATATGCCGGTTCCGTATAGGATACAGGTTCAATCGCTGTCGGAGGACGAATATTTTCTATGAAAATTTTTCGGACATTCAGACCGGTACATGATGTTTAATACTGTTTATTATAAGGAGAGCGTTTACTTAAATATTTGTATCTATAAAAAGGATGAAGCTCTATTTTTAAAGAATAAAAAATATCAATAAGAACATCGGATTTTATATCTTACTTTTCTTTCTTTTTATTTATATATACATAAAAATAATGTATAAACGTAAAAAATTAATTTTCGGACTTTTTCCATTTCATAATAATATATATATATATATATATATATATATATGAAGAAAAATATACGGAAAAACAAACAAAATCCTAATATGCAATTATACTGTTTTAATGTTAATATAATGACAACGTCGGACGTTTCGGTCTAACAGACCATCTTCAGGACATATTCATAAAACATAATTAACATTAGACGATATTCAATTCAACATGAAAAAAATGTCCGACGTTGACATTATATTAACATTAAAACAGCATAATTGCATATTAGGATTTTTGTTTTTCCGTATATTTTTCTTCATGCTGTCGGATCTATATCCATATATTTGCTTATATATATATATATATATATTATACACGCACACACTCTCTTTCTCTCACACACACATATATTAAGATTGAGCAGCTTGAATCCTGAAGGCTTATGTTTAACAACCCCCTCCCCTCTACGATGAATATATGGGGCACAAGTAAGAGTTTAACATGGCTCATCCGAGACCGTAGGATCGACCAAAGTATCCCCAAAGACCCGCATAAACGGGTTCGGGTGTGTCTACCTCCCCGGATGAAACTTTGCACTTCGGCACAGTCTTCTCTGGATTCCTCTCTCTATCACTGTTCTACCTTGATACATATTTTGTTAATCAAAAACTTATTTTAGTCAATAGGTTGATATTGACAATCGTTTGTATGTATCCACGTATCGACGGCCTGCTTTATCAATCTTTAACTGAATGTCACCAATTCAAACGCACACAAATACATGACCATATATATATATATATATATATATATATATATATATATATATATATATGATCATTATTATTATTTTCAATCAATAAATATATTTTCAATATATATATATATATATATATATATATATATATATATATATATACATAATTATTATTCAATCAATACAATATATATATATATATATATATAGATTATTATTATTATTATTATTATTATTATTATTATTATTATTCAATCAATACAAAGCCTAAGAGACAGTCACACAAGGTAGATATACTCTGTGAATAAAATTGATTTACTTGTGAAAAGTGTAGCGGATAAGGTGTATACTGTGATGTTATTTTCTGTCCATGTCACATTTGATACCCATTAAAGTTGTTGCTGTATTTGAAAGTCCTGAAATGATGTTTGAAAAATTCCCATTGTTTATGTTTCTGTAGTTTTTTAAGATTTGAAGAAGAATGATCATCGCTATCACTAAGCAGTTTCTTTTCACACGAGTCCATTTTAACCATTAATTTGAAAATGCAGTCTCATACAGTTGACAATTTGACATTTCTAAATGAATTTGGTGCCATGAATAATTATCCCAAAGGATGTCTCCATCTTACGAGTTTTTTTAAGAACATTTCTTGAGATTTAGGTCAATGTCTTGGTTTTGAAACAACTTACGTATACTATTCTATGTTTAAATACTTTATATACTATATTAAGCTTGTTATAACTTATCCATCCAGCGAGGTATTTTAACTTTTTATTATTAAATAATTTAATCACAAACCATTTTTAAGAATCTGTTTATAACGAAATTAATTTACTTGTTTTCTGGAAGCAAGCTAAACTCGGAAAACTTTAGATTGTTACATATTTCTCATTTCACGTGTGGAATAAAGTCGATTAAATCGTTGGTTGGTGGATATATTGACAAATTGTGAGTCCCTAGACAGTGCATACTTAGATTCAGTAGAAATGGGGTGAACAGTAAATGAGAAGTACGATACATGACTTAAACGATATATCTTAGAACTATTCAGCAGGACGATAACAATGTAAAGAAGACCGGAAAGTACAACGGCAGACGCGTCCTCAGTGTGACAATATAGACGAGGACAACACTCTGAACAATGTAAATAGTGTAAATTGTTAAAATACCACATCTTTAAAGGAAAAGGTGAATTTTTTATTCATTAATTTGAGAGATTTGTTTTTAAAAAAAAATATTTTACTGTAATAAAATAATCTGCTGGAATAATAAATAAGAATTCACACCTTCCTTTATAAATTTTTAAGTTAAGATGCGAAACAGTGGATATGTCTATTTCAATGCAAGAAAAAAATCTGTGTTTAAGGGCACTACTCTGCTTTGATTTGTTATCGATGCACTCTGTAGTCAAGATGTTAAAGTACGTCCTATCTAATAACGGTTTCTCTTGGGGGATCGCAAGTCCTGATCCTGCCGGCGGGGTAATTTTTTTTTTCGTATATTCAGGTCGGTATATGAAAATAAATATAGGCTTTAATAAATGGGGCGTCTACTCAAATATTAGTATACACTAAAAATAACTTTTTAAGTAATAAAAATATATCTAACCTCTGAAATATATGCAGATAGAGACTAATGTAATCCGTAGTTTAAATAAAATATGAATTTCGAAATTCACTGAGTGCAACACGGAACTATAGCATCTAATGAAGGTCGGAAGACACAACAGCCAAAACCATGAGATAATAACAACAAAGATGAGGACAATAGGACGCATGTAAATAATATAAACAATGATAACTTCTTATCCAAGAAATTCCAACAGGAATTCCATCATAACAATTTACGAAAACATTAAGATGTCTTTAATATTAAATTAATATTATTGAACACTATTCTTCCAATATTAATATTGCTTCCGTGCCACTGTGTGTAGGCGTGTTTAGAAATTAATAATGACTATAATTTGTTGTGTTAATTAATACAGATGCGTTAATTACCTCCATTTAATTAAACATTGTGTATTTAGCTGCGTGAAGGCGCACAGATATATCGATACTTGACGGAGTGTATATTAACGAGACAGCAAAAACAGACACTCTCCTCATCGAAGCGCATTCACATTGAAGAATATTGAAGTAAAAGACAAGCCCAAATTTCTTGTAATCTTCCATGTGCAAGCGTCAATCCCTTGCACACCTTACTCCAAGGCTGCTTTCGAAATTAGCTTGCTGCAAAAAGCCAATAAATAATTGCAGCAACTACATGAGTGATAGTAAAAGAGATTATTAGTATTGCAAATATAACTGCCATTAGAATATTTGACATAGTGCAGCGGTTAGTGAATTGGTCGTAAGAAGTTGTTTTAATTTACACTAAGTAGACTCTGCATGCAACTGTATCCTACAGCAAGGTTTATTTGTTTATATGATACGAAAGATAATGTTTCCTCTTTAGAGAGAATATACATGTCGGATCAAGTTTAATAAATGATGAATTTATTTTTACTATAATAATCATTTTTATTAAGAAAAGCTCACATGTAATTTTTGTGGAAAGCCCTGCATATTTACATCTCTGCAGTGTGCCTTTCGGTGAATCTTACTCTAAAAATACATAATACTTACGGAGATCAATTTGCATAGCATTGACTTATAAGCAAGAATCAAACTGAATATGAACTCCATCGGAAAAGCATATACCAAAAACGTATCATTCGACGTATGAAGAATAGCGTGCGCAGAAGAATTAGAACGAAAATAGGAAAAATAATGCGGGTTTGTTGAAGACACTGGAAAAATTAATGCGAGCTTTATACTCTGAATGATAACAGAAAGAGCAAAACAAACTTAGAAAGACGTGTATATGTCTTTTATAAATTGGGCAAAAGCGTTTGATAAAGTACACCACAAAGACCTGTAGGAACTTCTAGGTAAATTTAAACTATTTGGGAAGCATATTAGAATAATCAAGAACCTATAATAGCAACAATCATCGTGCGTACGGATAATAAATTAATTCAGTAAATATAGAAAAAAGAAAGAGGTGTTTTACATCTCATCTCCCTTAATAAACCTATAGAATGAGGTGATTCTGAGAAAATTGGAAGTTCGACCATGATTCCTCATCCACTGCTAGAAGCTTAATATCATAAAATATATCGTTAAAACAGTATTGACAGAAGACACAGAAATCAAAAGTAAACTATATCTCCTACGAAATGTAGTGAATAAAAGCGAAAAGATAGGACTACACATTAATTGCAAGAAAACAGAATTCAGAAGTAACAGTCTAACAGTCAAATAATAAATTAGAGATATTGTAATCAAATAGCACAAGTAGTTAAATGTGAGGGAAGTTTTTAAATGGAGAACATAAATTGTGACACCGGCATCCGATCGGGCATTGGGATAGCGAAAAATGTCTTCCAAAAGCTATGCAAATTATTAAGAAATAAAGAAAGTTCATTAGAAACAAAGAAAATAGTAGTGAATTGTATGGGGTATCAGTCCTGCTATATGACCATGAATCCTTAACATTCTCCTCAGAGAATACTTGAAGCTACCGAATTGTGGTTCTACGGAAGAATGCTGAGAATAGTATGGATAGAATATGTGAGAAATGACGAAGTTTTACAGAAAATGGAAACTAAAAATACATTTACACTAAACATCAAACGGAGATAGGTGAAGTTTATAAAACACTTAATGACAAAGTGAGACTGGAAAATTTGATACCCACGGACAGAATGAAGGCAAGAGAGACAGAGAAAATCAATGATTAACCTATTTAGTGAGCCTGAATAAATTGATGATGGGGGCTGGCTTTAGGAGAAATAATACAATGACAAAATTTATTACGATTTACAAAGGACAGGCAGTTGTGGAGACCCATGATCGCTAAAGTCCTAGAGGGACACATCATATCAAAATAAAATTTTGCCGAAGCATCATTTTAATAAAAATTACCGGATCGGTTATTAAATGTCGAATACTCCTTCATATGGAGACGGCTTATATTAACCATATTCTTACCATGCGTTGCCTAATCATTGGCATAGATTGACGGTCAGCGATAAAAAAGTCGAAAAAAAAAGAAAAGAAATTAAGCAACAGCAGCTATATAACTTAAATGAATATAGATTGTTAAAATATCTTACAACTTAAGAAATATATACATTTTTTTAATAATTTTCCCAAAACAAACAGTACAATTCTGGCAATTATCAAATCAGAAAATTTTCTTCGCCAACACGATTAATGTCTTTCTAACAAAGAGCTGAGTCAAATGTTTTGCGATGAAAATTTTCACTCCTCGAATCCCTGACAAGTTTTAAAAGTAACTTAATATATATTTACAAGATGTTTCGTGGCAAATTACAATATTTTTTGTAAAAGATCCGCTGATTTATATGGAATAATTTCCATCCGTAAATAAGTAAAAGACAATTTTCATTAAGAATCAACAAGATATACAGTTGGAATTGTGAGTTATGATTTAAGGTGCCGCAATTAAACAATTACAAAAATTCTACTTTCAGGTGCATTCGAATTATGAAAGAGGAGTTCCAGAAATAAAGCAAAATATTAAGAAACACGAAAATCTCATCGGATAGAAAGAAAAGCGGTGAATTTTTATATAATAACTATCCTCGTATACGCCACGATGGCTGGATATTTCCTTAGAGCTGAAGAATACATTCGAATTGACAGCGAATGTGGTAATACGTTCAGATACTGAAGATAATCTTGGATGAAAATGTGCAGAAGGAAGTTTTAAAGAAAGTTGGAACGGAATGGAAACGTATACTTAAAATCAGAATGAGGTTTCTATGACATAATAAAGAATGAGGACTTAGACAATTTAATGCCCACTGGATATATTAAAGTCAGGTGAGAAACAGCGAGTAGCCTACCTAAATTTATTTCTGCAAATGGATGGCATTGCCAGGAGGGACAGCTGTGGTAACGAGTGAAAGATAGCTTCAAGGGACATTAGAAATGAAGAAAGCGAAGACGAAAAAGAGTTAGTAGTAGTGGTAGAAGCAGTAGTAATAGTAGTAGTAGAAAAGAAAAAGAAGAAGTTGTTGTCTAATGGTTTACTCATAGTTTTAATTTTATTTTATTATCAATTCATGCTTCCATAAAATAAAACATAAAACATCCGTTCATCATTTGAAAAAAATAAATAAAAGAAATGCTTCAAAATGATGAAGTTCGTTTTAAAATTAAATCTTTTCATATTCTTTTAAAAATTTTCTCTGGCAGCTCCCAGTTGTGCTAAAAAAATCGAACATTTAAGCCATTCTTCTGAATCTAAAGATACTTGCTAAACTTTTCACACACGAACGCGGGCAGCTACTTCTAATAAAATAATACTTTTTTCTTTAAAAAAGAAACTACAGGTTTATTCAGATACGTGATTAGAGTTTTTGTTCTTTTTTATCGTAAAAAATGTTTGCTTGTGGTTGCTATAATCGATTAAATAGGCAAACGTTTCAATAAGGTCACGATATATTCTGTGTTCTACAATTGTAGGAATACCCATTTATTTTTCAATATTTCCCCATAATTTCGTGGGAAGAAGCTTCTCGTATGAAACTTACAGCTCAGCACAAAAGAAGAAGTGAATTATGGTGGTTTGCTAGATGTGCGTGGCATAGCGGGTCTTGGCCGTGAAGGTTATAATTGGGGGAATACTATCATGGCAATTGCTCCGATGAGATGCTTTCACTGGTTCCCAGACTCCATGAATTCAAGCGCCCTACGAGGCTGGCATATCGTTTCCACCCTTACACTGTAGAAACTTTTAAATGTAGCCGTCTCTTCTACTCCAATAGCTTCATACCTCGCACCTCTCGCCTGTGGAACACCCTTCCCAATTACTGTTTCCCTGAGAGCTATAATCTCCAACTATTCAAATGTGATGTCAATCGACATCTCCAGTTACCTTGATCTATCCACTATCCCTCTCCTCATCCTTTCTTCTATCACTCCTATCTGCTCTTGCAGCAAATCTTCTGCATCCTAGTGACTTCACGCCTTGCTCGGGGCGTAATGCTAAAAAAAAAAATACGTAATGTAATTTGTTTGAACACATCCCATGATAGAGCAACGAGAGTCTTGTAACATTTCGCATTTGGAAAATTGTTATTACGGTGGAATATAATTAATCACTCACAATAATGCAGGAAAATGAACACTAGTGACCTAATGGCAACAGTCTACTATTTTCTACTGATCTGAGTCCTGTAAAGGTAGAGGATAACAGTAAATGTTTGTTTAGATTTCTTTTACGGTATATCAACCACAATGGGTTATTAAATGGCTACAAGATTTTTATTGCTGGTAATATTTTTTTCCAATAATGTATTGCTGGCAATATTTTTTCTTTTTCAAAAATATAATTCTGGTAAGAATTTTTTCCAATAATTATTGCTGGTATTAAAACCTATATTTATACTTGCATAGTTTTTTTTCTTTCATACTTACATAAACTCCTTTTTTTGCGGGAGGGGGTAAGTATTTTTCCCATAGCTGGGACCCTAATAGGTGCAATTAAGAGGATGTTCCATACTCATGCTGATCAAAGGCTTAGTTTATCGACTTACACAGGAGGTGGATGTAGCTCATCGTCATATCCAGTTCGAGGATAGAAGTAAATGTCGGATATTTATCGGAACGGTACGGTAAACCTATCATCATTCCAACTTCTTTATTCATATTTACGAGTTCCACCTGTTGTCTGTGTTGCCAAATAGACATTTATATTACAGTGCATCCCAGAAATAGCATACATTCTTCGCGATAGATGAACGGCTCACCGATGATGGAACGTCACTATTTTAGTTTTAGCCACACTGAATGTGATCAGCCAGTTTTCCTTCCACGGGCAATTCAATAAAAATCAGAAGTCATCAGCTAATCATAAATAACAGAATTATACAAGAATCCCTCGATTAGTGCGGATAAGATGTTTTATTTTTTTTTGTTTTTACTTTTAAGCCTTTCACCCCAAGAAAGGCAGGAAGCCAATAGCACGCTAGGCGTTACAGAGAGTTGGAGTGAGAGCAAATAGGAGTGATAGGAAAAAGGATGAAGAGAAAGATAGGGGATAGATAAAGACATCTGGGGACGTCGATTGACATTACATTTGAATTGTTGGAGATTATAGCTATCAGGGAAACAGGAAGAGGGGAGGGAGTTCCACAGGTGAGAGGTGCTAGACATAAAGATAATGAATTAGAAGAGACAGCTACATTTTACAGTTTCGACAATGAAAGGGTGAGAGCGAGATGCCAGCCTAGTAGAACGCTTAAATTCATGAAGTCTGGGAACCAGCGAAAGCAGCTCATCGGAGGAGTTACCATGAAATTATTTGTAAAAAAGACAGAGGGAGGCGACGGCACGTCTGTGAGAGAGTACATTAAAAGATACGTACTAATCGAAAACGCATTAATTGAATATAACAACTGATAGGAAACGGTATAATTTGCACCTCACATTTTAGTCTCATTCAATATTAATTTGGTTGCTGCATGGTATTTTTATGGTTTTCATATAATTGGTCATACTGAGAAATTACCCCTTCAATTTTCCGAACATATTATATACATTAATATTTTAACCTGAAAATTTTATTTATAATTTCGATAATTTTTAATAAATGCTAATCCCTGTATCAAATTAAATTGTCTATTTAAAAAGGAAAAAAATCAGAAATTTCCTTTTTGACACCTTTAAAATAAACATAGAAATAAATGAAAATATTCAACATTTTTAAAATAGAAACAAATATTCAACTATATATTTTTATCATCGACTTATCCTTTACTATTTATCTACTTATAACAGTCAGTTTTAAACATCACTGTAATTACTTAACAAACAAAATAGTTACCCATTTTCCATTTTTAAATTTTGCAACATTTTTAATTAATCAGTAGCTATTAAAATCAATTTTCAATTATTAAGTTTAAACTAAAGAATGTTTTACCGCACCAATCGAGAATTATTCATGCGCTAATCGAATTTTGGTACATAAATATTTTAGCGAACTGATCAAAAAGGCATTAATCGAATGCGCATTAATCGAGGGATCCCTGTTCTATGCGGTGTTTAATTTATGCTTTATAACCCGTTGTCATATGAAAATTTTAGCGCGCTAATCAAAATTTCATTAATTGAAAGCGCATTAATCGAGGAATCCCTGAACTATGTGGTGTCTAATTTATAATTTATAATCCGTTGTTTGGTGAAAATTTTAGCGCTCTAATTAAAAAAAGTCCTTAATTGAATTCGCATTAACCGAGACATTCCTGTATTATATGGTCTCTTTTTTGTGCTGTATAAGCGATTAACATAAATATCCCTTGATATGATTTGTCGTAACAAACATGCCAGTGTATTTTTTTTTCTACAGTTGCATGGGTCTGCTCTCAAAATTACAAAGTGGAAAAGGTTTTCGAAGTTTATTCGCTGTTAAATGCATACGTATAACATTATTGCAATTATAGTCCATGCACGAAGTCATGCAAAATATTTCCGATGTTAATTTCCGAGGTTAATTTTCATGAAAGATTGGGTTTTCTCTTCAATTTTCAGAATGATCCAGAACATGCTTGTACTTCCGAACTACATATATAGAAAGCTATCTATATAACAATGCGTGTTTTTTGTGTATGTCAATCAGTTTGAATGCACCTATTTCCAATCCAGCTAACAGATAGAATTGTCCGTAAATCCAACAATATGAGTTGGTTTCACAGAACATTATTTCGTACAATTATATGCTTTACTGGCATATCACGTTGAATTCTAGTTCTCATACGATCACCGAAGTTAAATAAAGTCGACACTGTACAGTATCTAGTGAATGACATGTTGGGAATATCAGCTGCCTTAAGCTTGTATGTATGTGTGATGTAATCAATAATAGTTTGATATTGGAAATCGTAGATTTGGGTTCCAATTCCAGCCAGGTCCTTTATATTTTCTTACGCACATATATTCTTGGGAAATTTATAAATACACATCTTCTTTCACACTAACTATAAGTTAATTAGTATAACTTTTATTAATAAATCATTATTATCTCCAGGAAGTTCATACAATCTAATCTACGTACTATTTTAAAATAACCTGAAAACGGTTGATTAGCCAATCAAGTAATAAGCGTACTGTATTAGGTTGATTATTATTTCATTTGCGTTTAACTTTTTTCGGATATATTCTTCAAGAAATAAAGTGACTTTATATTTTATTCAATTATATATTCATAATTATTTGCAACAACGTGTTACCAATTACACTGGCTTACAAAGATATTCAGTGAAACATGAAAAAATATATGTTTTTATTTAATGTTTCCATGCTGATTTCAAATATGTAATAGTTTTTTACTAATCACTTGTAGTTTTTGAGATATACATGAATGCAAATACGTAAAATGTATGCATGTATATACATTAAAGTCAACCAGCTGTGTCCTACTGAACACATCGGGTTTAATTTCTTTTGATTTCATTTTAAGTTTCAGGAATTTTATGACAGTTTTTTAATAAGATCTAACATAATAAGGCGGCCTACTCATGGCCATGAGGGCTAAGTTTCATTACATCAATATGAAATTCTCTTCAAATTTGAATGCCCGGTACGCACTGGCATAACCATATATATGATTAATGTTTATATTGTTTTACATATATTTGCTGAATGCATATCTCAACAATAGCTTCAGTCATTCAAATCACCTTCGATATAGTAACATTGCAATTTCATTCAGTTACTTATCTGGGGAATTCATAAGGGTTGTACAGCACCGAACAATTCCTCCTCTCCTGACAACTGTTGACTAGAAAATTCGAAATCAGAACAAATCTGGGATTTGCACATGATTCATTGTCGCGGTGACTGCATACTTTCATGAAAAAAAATAATAACATCCTTCAACTTTGCTATCCTTATGGTCTGGCGAGGGCAACGAAGCCATGAAGATGATAGTTATTTTTATCTAAGAAATTCAACTGATGCTTCAAAACATATTCCTTGCATACTTCAACTATGAGAACTGTTCATCACTCAGATGAACACGTTTTCCTTACACCCCATCACATAAAGATTGTAATCCTTCATCATATAAATAATTGCCTATAATCAAAATTTCTCCCAAGTTCGTTTCTTTGAAAAAAAATGTCTCTGTTTATTCAGAAGCAAGTGTCAGTGAGCAAAACCAGATAACTCAGGAACACCTGAATGGCCTTACTCATTCACTTTACCTGTCTAAGCAGAACTTAAAATTCCGGAAATCCCGGTTTAAACCTGGTCACATAAGATGTAAGGATCACCAGATTCAGTACAGGAAGACTAAATCTTCGACATGGAAATAGAGTAGTGCTAATGCCGAGATCATGGGAAGCATTTAAGTCAGTCTGCGATGGCTTTCTTGATAAAACAAAGGTACCAGTTTACCAAGAGGGTATCGCAAAGTTGTTACAATTTTATGAGGATGTGGATGACAAATATCACTAAAATTCACATTCTCCACTCCAACATTACATTTCTTTACCCTGATCAGTGCTTG
Source organism: Acanthosepion pharaonis (assembly GCA_903632075.3). Classification (NCBI taxonomy): domain Eukaryota; kingdom Metazoa; phylum Mollusca; class Cephalopoda; order Sepiida; family Sepiidae; genus Acanthosepion; species Acanthosepion pharaonis. The sequence goes on from CAHIKZ030000880.1 coordinate 474,755, forward strand.
ATGAACAGGAAGAAAATTTCCATCAATATATTGCTAAAGAAAATATACTACCAAATCAAGTGAAACTCTATGCTTAGGGATTTCAACTGAATTTTCCTGCACGACTAAGCAGATACCATATACATGGGACCGTAAAAAATGGGAACAAAAACAACAAAAATACTCACTTTTTATTGACTGCTGTAAAATGACGTGTGTGCATGGTGTTATCCAAGTAATTAAGATGCTCTGTATCCCCGATGTTTATTTTTCTAATATGCCTTTGTAATATATGAAATAAACACATTATATATTGCATTTATATACAGTATAATAAAAAATATGTGAAAGCAAAAGACAGTGAGAGTTGATAAAGGAAAACTGTTCAGAAATGTGAAAACACCACTTGAAATTTAGTAATAAAAAATCTGTTCACATTCTTACCACAGATTATTTTTCTTTTGTAAATCAGACTAATCAGACAGGTCTTCCGTGATGTTTGTATAAAATCCCGTGGATTTGATTTAATTTTTTTTTTTTTGGACGACCTCTTGTATCTGGTTGTCATTGCAGAATGACTTCCTATAAAAAGCGTTTAATAATAATCGGTTAGCGCAAGCGCAAGTGAATATAGTACGTAGGTTAAGACAGACAAAAAGTTTGAATTGTTTATCTGCGTTATTCTTCGTGTATACGGTCTCACAAACGAGAAATATAATTTAATGTTCTGTGTACGCTATCACTGTCGTAAAAAATCACTGTCGTAAAAAATCACTGTCGTAAAAAATCTAAATTATACAACTGTATGTCAAATTTGTTTTTAGTTGCCTCATAGGATTATTAGTTAGGTTCGTACATTCGTCAATACAATTAAGTCATGGTAAAAGGAATTCAATCCTAACTCATACTAATATTATATTGAAACTTATTAGACAAAGCAAATCCAAACATTCTTATTTTTATTATTGTTTCGGTCAACTAATTTCATTTGTTTACGTTACATAAGAAGAAAAACAATTAAGTTTAAGATGAAAGAAATAGTATTAAAAGCAATAATATTAGTCAAGACTTTATCTAACTCGTTATGAATTAGGCAGGTAAAAAGGCATTATTGTATATATTTTCTCATGGGTAGATCATTGGGTCAACTAGATATATAGATTGTCATCCCGTCTAGCAGAACTCTTGCCTAAATTTAAAAAAAAAATAGATAAGCCAAAGAGAAATGTCTTTCTTTCTCGCAAAATCTGGATATTAACTAAAAGGAGAGTTTATATTCTCATATATCCATCTATGAGTTAAAATGCCTTAAGAAAATTGGACTGGAAATAGGAAAAACATAGTGAAAAAATATGTGCAATATGTAAGATCAGATGCCATAGGAGAGGAGAGAGAAAACAATAGAACTGCAAAGAAAACATGACTATGTATAATGCCTGTTTCAATTTCATTTCAAAGTATTAATAGAATAACTATTTTTCTCAGAGCCATACGAAAGCCAAAGGCTATCCAGATCAGAACGAGGCAGAGGATTAGTTCAGCTAGAACTGACATAGAAAACTACAAAAATAGGTCTTAAAGATGAATGGGGAATATAGAAGACTGGATGATGATCTGTGTCAAGAGAACCTGAAATACAGAAGAAAATTTATTAAGTAATAAAAGTAGACAACAACTTCAAAATAAAATTTCAATTGTGTCAAGGAATGCAATTACAACATAATAGACATAATGCAGCTACAAAAAAAAAACAACTTAAAAACGAAAGGAAAGGCAGATGCAGTGAAGCAAATACAGAAAAGTTGGCAAGATAAACAACTTCACGGTCAAATTTCTGCCCGTACTCAAACAACTGTATAGACCACTACGTACACATCATTGGCTACGTAGTGCAGGGTTCAAAGCTGAGATCGAAGGTTTCAATCTTGGTGATCATGACCAATGCTTACTAACTAGAAATTAAAAACACGCATTGGGAATTTGTGTTCGTCCAAAATGCAGATTCTGCGTTAAATATCCAGAAACAATTGACCATCTTGTATCACGTTACTTGATAGTAGCAACCACTGAATATAAAAATCAAATGACAGTTTGGGACAATATCTGCATTGGAACATCTGCAAATCTTACGGAAATAAAACCGCAAGAAATTGGTATCAACTCCACGCAGGCCCTGTTAGAGTGGTAGGACCTGTAACAATTATATGTGACTTTACAATACACACAGGACTATCAAACTGAATAGTCCAGACATCTTGATCAGGGACCACACAAAATGAATATGCCTTCTTATTAAACATAGCAGTCAGATAAGGCTGTAATGTATCTTTTAAGATCAACAAAAAATATCTAAATATACGGGCATTGAAATGGGAATCTTAAATTTTGGCATATGAGGACATAGATAATTCCAGTTGTAGATGGCTCCCTAGGTTTGAATAATTGAAGAGAGCTTGGTACCCCATGCCTCAAAGAAATAGAAAATATGTATTAACAAGTAAAATTCACACATTACGAAGATCTTTATCTGTGTAAAATATGTGCCTTTCGCTTTTATCATTATTATTTGTTTAATGTAGAGTGGAAAAAGTCATGATGTCAATTCTAACCTCATTTCTCTGATTGGGACCCGGTAAGAAATAATTATGCATCATACATCAAAGGGAATAATAATAATAATAATAATAATAATAATAATAATAATAATAATCCAAAAGCCTCTATATAGTAATTTTTCTGAAGAGAGAATACTGATGTAGATCAATTCGCAATCTGTCAGTAGATAAAGAGTACAGAGTGCGACTGACGGGATTAATTTTGTTGCCCGAGACATGCCTGCTTACAGGCAAAGAACAAGCTAATAACTTGTATCAAAGTTGGACCGAAAATATGCATTCTATGTCCAGCACATTGAAAGAATTGATCACCATATCTTACGATGCACAATATTCACACCAAATCGAGTTCAGTAACTGTCATTACAGGGTAGGTCAATATCACCATTGGAAGATTTGTAATCACAAACTGATAAATATGGCTGCAAACTGGTACGAACATGATCCTGAATTTGTAATTGGATGAGGAAGTTCTTACAATACCCATAGATATTTCTATCCAGTGAGAACGAGCAATAAAATCAAATCTCCAAGATATTATGCAGGAAAAACAAACAAACAAATCCGCCCTGATTGACATAAGCGAGCAAAAAGAAAAAATATCTAATATGTATGTATATATATATATATATATATATATATATATATATATATATATATATATATATATAATCAAATGGACAAATATAGGTAAATGTAAGAGGAAGCTTTCGAATGCAAATACGTGTGTGATTAGGTGTGTATACACTCCTCTGATATGATAAATATATTTAGCTCGTTCTCTTGATCAGTTTAATATTTCATATAATTGGATTCACTTGGATTTTATACCAAGCGATTACTTTGTACTATATATATATATATATATATATATATATATATATATATATATATATATATATATATATATATATATATATATATATATGTGTGTGTGTGTGTGTGTGTGTGTGTGTGTGTGTGTTGCGTGTTTGGGCCTGCTTGTGTGTGTGTATGTGTGTGGGAAGAGCAACTTTACTTCCACTAAACATGACTGAGAAGATACTGCTCGTAATATTTTTTATTTAAATTTATTAGGTTCCTGTATGTTTTTCCATTTCTGGACATAAATTGTATGTTCTGTACAGTCTTTTAGCCTTTTCAAGAGTGATATTTATTTTTTATTTTAACTGAATTTATAGATTTTTTTATTCCATGCATCTGAAGACATTGGATTTTATTTTTATAAATTTTTAAATAATACTTATGGCAAAATATATTCAAATAACCTTTACACGGCTAATGCCGAACATCAAACATATTTTTTTAAATATTTTCATATTAGAAAATTAAATGCATCAGTGCATATCATATCGCATAAAATATATTTCTATATATTAATTATTTTGTATACTTTCTTTAGAATAGATTCAGATGAAAATAGTCAATTTCGTCCATTATTACTTGTTACAAAATATTTTTAACAACAGTAATTATAAAAAAAAATGTTCTTATATATGTGATGATCATTCTATACATCAATTATTTGTTATTTATTGTTTGGTTTCTAAATGAATAATAATAATGTGTTAATGTTTCATCCAACATACAATGTAAAAGTATAGATGTCTGTGCTTATACGTGTATTTTTCTATGTGCAAACCTTTGATGGTCTCTCCTTGAATTCGAGTACTCAAACTAACCTTCACCAACGTCAAAGACGCCAACTTTGTAACAATCGGAGAGCAAATATAACAGTTCACAAAGGTTGCAACAGCGGATGACGAGGGTTGAGCATAACGAACATGCTACAGAAGGCGCAACTCAAAATTGTAACAGAGTCAGCGGCAGACCGTAACAGTTTCTCAACCGGATTCAACATGTCTCTTTCCATATGTACCACAAATGAATTTAAATGAAATCAAGTGTGTTGTTTGGTTACTCCTTGGCAAGTTGAGATTCGCATTAAAATAAAATTCACGCTATCGGCAATTTCTACCCTGATTTTGTTTCATCTCCAATCGAATTTTGCTAATCCAAACAGCGGTAGGGAAAGGGTTACAGGAGCAGCTTTTGGTGAAAATGAAAGTGTCTCGTCCTGTACCTGCCGCTTGGCAGCGAATTTATCTATCATCATACATAATTGATCAGTAAAGAAGAAATTACATTCTTGGATACGAAATGAAGAATGGATGTAAATGAATGAATCAGCCATTCTATTAGGCGCGTGGCTTGAATGTTATGGGTTCCGATCATGAAACTCGAGTTCATATCTGGCAATGGTCGATTTGATAAGCTTTCCGGATAATACTGGTCTTGGAACGACCTTCCACCTGCGGCATTATAGGAAAGTGCTTGAAAAGCATAGGCCCAGTTGATTATTCGAGAATACCGCTTGAAGAAAATGTAAAGAAGGCAAAATTACATATCAGTGTGTGCATGTCATCGAGCGGAATTAACAATTGTCCCCTCACAAGACTTGCAATATAAGCCACATGCTATTTCTGTAGATGTTGAAAAAAAAAAATAAAATGCCTGATAATCTGTCTGAGAGACGGATTAACCGAGTAAAATTTTATTCTTGTATATATGCCAGTCATTATTCAGTAACCGTTTGTAAACTGATGATTAACATTACAATTCTATTTGGGTTTTTTTTATATAACAAATAATGAACATTCTTTTTTTTATAAAGATTGACTGTACTTCTATATGATTGGAAAAAGGAATTCTGTTTTTTATAATCTTGAAAGAATTATTAATTCACGTAAATTACAACCAAATAAACAAAATCAATGTAGGAAAAATACGAAAAATAATAATTATATATATATATATATATATATATATATATATATATATATATATATATATATATATATATATATATATATAAGAACATAAGTTTTAGTAAAATGAATCAAATGAAAAAAGAAGGTGTTTTTTTTTTTAAGCGTTTCACCCCAAGCAAGGCGGGAAGCCACTAGGACGCAAGGGGTTACAGAAAATTTGGAGTAAGATCAGATAGGAGTGATAGAAAAAAGGTTGAGGAGAAGAGTAGTGGATAGATCAAGGCAACTGGAGATGTCGATTGACATTACATCTGAATCGCTGGAGATTATAGCTCTCAGAGAAACTGGAATAGGGAACGGAGTTCCACAGGCGAGAGGTGCGAGACATGAAGCTATTGGAGGAAGAGACGGCTACACGGTGAGTTTCAACAGTGAAGGTGAGAGCAGGACGCAAGCCCCTGTAGGGCGCTTGAACTCATGAAGTCTGGGAACCAGCGAATGCAGATCCTCGGAGCAATATCCATGAAAGTATTTGTAAAACAGACAGAGGAGGTGACGGCGCGTCTGTGAGAAATTGACTGTAGACGAGATGCCAGAGCAGGGCCAATTATATTGCATATCCGCCTCTGGAGCCTATCAGAACCCTGGAGGCAAACAGAAGGGGCTCCACCATATATGGCAGCAATACTCCATGCAAGGGCGATTTGTTGATTTGTAGATCTGGAGGATCGATTCCGGAGTGAAAAATTTCCTGGCGCGGCACAGCGAGTCAACTTTCCTTGCTGTGGACGAAGCGATTGACTCAATGTATTTGTTCCATCTCAGGTCAGCCGTCAACGTGAGACCAAGCAGCCGCAGAGAGTTGCTCTCGAGAAGTTGAGCGTCTGACATTCTAATGGAGGGCAGGGAAGGATCTCTGTGGTGATTAATAGAGAGCAGTTTTGTTTTTGAAGCATTAAAGTTGACCAGCCAATTCCTGCCCCAGTTCACAATCGATTGGAAGTCCTTTTCGAGACGCGCGGCAAGGTTAGTTTTGTCAGTGACACTAGATTTGTTTTTGCGACAGGAATAAATGTGTGTCATCCGCGCAGATGTCAACTTGGAAATTTATTATCAATGCAATGAGAAGAGATCTCTCATTGATTTACTTTCACTTAAACTTTCATATTTCCGCGTTAAAGACAATTTTAATATATGAAATAACTTTATCTAATATATTCATAGTCAGGGATAAATAAATTTACAACTATTATTCATGTCGTGTTAGTGTCAACGAAATAAGCTCAAATGGATTTAATTTATACAGTCTTTATTTAGACTAGTAATATATGGTATGTAATACGGGTGAGAACTAAATTTTGGTTTTTAAAGTGGTTATAGTGAACATAACATACTCAGTAAGTGATATATGTCTATATTTCTGAGATGAGGTATTATGTATATTATTTACATTATTCGGACTATTGTCCTCATCTTTGTCGCACATTTAGGACACATGGCACAGTGGATAAAAGGCGTTAGTTAGATGCAGTGACAGGACCCAAAGAGTGTGAGTTCAATACCCGGTTAAGGCAGTGGAGAACTTTCTGAGGGAAAATTAACAGGAGATAACTGATATTGACATCCATTAAACATGACACATGGAAGTAGAAGTCTACCCCAGTGAGGAAAATGAAGGATTCAGTTCGACATTCCAACCACTTGAAGAAGGCAGCAGCGTACAACGGCCTAAACGTTGTAATAAATATGGCGACAAAGATGAGGACAATAGTCCGAATAATATAAATAATGTTAGTAAGAGATATGTCATGATTAAGTGACTTCAAATGAAGGGAGTTGGTTAAAGAGAGCAACATCAAAATTACAATTTGGTGATACAAAAATTAAACGAGTGCAAAAAAAATGAAACTAGGAAATGTTTTAAGAGAGGACGCAAAAGTCGACACCGAAATCATAAAGCACATTGGAATAGTTAAAGTGCCTTCCAATAGCTAAAAGTAAAGAATTAGAAAAAAATAGTTACGAACTATAAGAACTGCTACGTAATATATGCATTCATATATAGCAATGACAGGCTCATCACAGCGGCCGAAGCGACAGAAGGATACTGAGAATACCATAGAAGAACACGGGAGTAGCAAAGATGTTTTAGCGTAACTTATACAGAATCAGACAGTTGAAATTTTAAGGTACATAATGAGGAAAGAGGTCTTGGGAAATTTAACATTCACATGTTCTGTTGAAGAAAAGGGATGGAAGGAGTGGGGAGAGAGAGAGAGAGAGAGAGAGAGAGAGAGAGAGAGAAGCATTGCAAAACCCACCCAACAAGTTTGTGTAAATAGTTAGCAAAACATATATCAGTGGATCTAGGAAACATACAAACGTTAATAAGTGCTTAAAAGTACAGGAAATCGTGGAAAGTCACGATCGTCCATACCCTGTAGGGACTCGATATATAAAGGAGTTATGACCATAATATGCCATGTTCTGGCTGGCAAACCATTTCCATTCGCTTCATCTTCATTGACACCGAGAAAGTTCCTCTCAGACAGTTTCTTTCCAATCGCAATCAATGTTGCTTTGTAGAACAGAATCCCGAGAGGGTGCTTTCTTGAAAACTACTTCTTTTACTATGGTCAAATTATATTTGTGGGTATCGTCTCACTTCTTCCACAACCCCTTTAAAATTCCTGCTAACAATTACGATATCACTGGCCAACAAAATACCTTTGGCATGTTAGTTAAGACTGTTTCTAGGACATAATGAATTCGGGAAGAACATTGATTTGATCCAATTGGCTTTTGTTTTCAATATATTGCTAAAATGTATTTTTCGTGTTTGCGAACCTCTACACAATGATAATAATTGGATTTCTGTCTTCAGTAAAACTATATTTATTATGCTATTTCGGTTACTAACGGGTAATCAAATAACATTGAAGAAATATGAAATTTTATTTAACACTTTCTGATTGTGTACTAATAATTTAGATGTGATATTTACTTATAGCATCCTATTATTATAACAATGAACAGAGAAGTTTCAAAACATTTTCCAGTAATATTCCCGTTTATTACAATAGATTATTGGAAAAAATTGTCAAATAAAAATATAATTTTCAATCAAATTTCCCAACAAAAGTAAATTCGCAAAATATGTGATTTAAGATATTCAGCATTAAATCTTACAAACTCAATATCGCAAGCTGTCCAGGCCATTGTGCTTTACTTTATCTGAAGGATGCTTTTATTATATGGCTTTTTTTCTGAGTTTTCTAAGTGCAATCACTCATAAGAACACCGCAGTAATCGGACGTCATGTGGACGTTAAATCAGCCTTGCTATCCTTCCTCCATAATCTTGATGTCTTGGTGGAAACATTCTACCTGTTTTCCGTTTATATCAAGGTTTTCAAGGAATATAGCTAAACAGGTAATGGATTTTGATACTAGTTCTTAATTGGAGAGATCTGACGTATTTTAGTATCACTTCTATTAGTTCTTGGTAGTTACACGCTTTCTTGTTGCTCAGGAATCCTTTTACAATTATGACAAAAGAGCTCCACGCAGGGGCCTCACTCTCAGTCATTCGGATGACAAAAGTTTCATTGTTAATCTGTTTTGTTATTTTTATCCCATAAGAATATATTCCGCTCCTCATTACTCAGAGCGGGAAATTTTGAGCAGATATAACTGAAGCATCTGGCATTTTGAACTAATGCTTTGATAATTTTTTTTTTTTTACATTAGGCCCAACTTACTATGTAGTGTGGATTAGGTTAATGCGATCACGGTTAACCAGCGATTAATTTATGTTATTGTCCGTCCCCACGACGAACTCTTAAACGAATGCGTCAATCCTTCTTTTTCCAGTGTTGTTAGTTGGCTCAACTGTCCCATAGACAAATAAAATATAGGCATTTGGTGACACCCCTTTTCTGCCACAATAAGCATTTAACCCTTTTAAGTTACACACATATCACCCACTTATTATTTTTTTGTAGAATAATATTTTTTACTCGTGTAGTAATCCTGTAAGCTCACTGATTGGCCAAGCAAACTTGTCAATACATACTTCAAACTTGAGCACCCCCAGGCAGTGTAATGTTTAGCAAGCTTGTCATGCTAGAACAATTACGAATGAGTAGTGAGTTCGATCCTCACTGGGTGCCCCAAAGTTTCAGCTTTGTGCCACATCTAAGCTACGCTTGGAAAATCACTACATGCTTCAAGCTTCTTTTAGAGCTGTCAACAAATAAATGACACTAATCTAGATCGTACTTTGTCAGACCCATTGCTAAAAGGAAGCCTTGAATGTTGTTGCAAATCCTAAAGTCGTCTTCCTCATTAAAATAATGAGCACGTTTCTTGTCTCTGTTACGGTAAAATGCTATGTTAACCTCAGAGTCAAGAGGACGATGCTCACTGAAACGAGGACGTAAAATCTCAGGTACCTCTTTTGAGAAGGTTACATCTTTAACCAAGTCATTTGGCTGTCCTTGTGTGAAGATCTTCACATTTGCAATCTGAAAAATCTCTCAAATACTAATAATAAATACTACTATTGCCCTTGGTTCTGCTGTTGAACGCTTCATCAGTTGCTTCTACAATAGTCATAGTGTCATTATTTTGATCGAGATCAGGAATAGAAGAAAAAATATGGAAAGGGAACACAACTACTATGTGGAGCGAACCGTTTTGCAGATTCAATATCAAAATAGCGCCACGACTTCATCTCGTGACATTTCCATCCTGACATGTTCACCATACAAAAAAAAATAGCAATCATCATGATTGAAATTTAGAGACACTAGTCAACTGACGATCCCAATACACAAATTCTGTCTGGAAGACTAGTAGCAGCAGATTGAATGTTGATCTCTAGCATCTATACTGTTATTCGTATTCTTAATAAGACAAATGTTATTAATATTTTCTCCTTAATATCTAAAGAATTATACAATTTTAAGAAATGTAAACTGTTATATACCAGGCAGGTAGAATTTTAAAAAAATAAACGAGTAATTTTATTTTAAATACAAACAATATTTATTTTTTGTTTTACATTAATTGATGCAGATGGGTGAAAATATGATTAAAAACAATCCACTTCTGCGTGTTAAACAGCAGCCATCTTGTAATTTTATTGTAGTCAATGTGAAGAATTATATTGCCTAACATAAACAAAGCGACGGTTAGAGAGAGAGCAAAGCAAACATACTCAGAGATAACATTATTGAAAGCATTTTATGTTTAATATCTTGAAAAGTAGAGCTAATTCAACAGATTTACGTGCATTCTTGGTTTCAGTGAGTTTTGTTTGCCATAAAAAAAAACATCCTAATATCCTATTCCCTTTAAAAACAAAATTGTTGGTAGGTGTAAGTAGGCATGAATGACTAAAAGGTGGTCAGTTTTCCTCTACAGATTGCGCAATGAAAAACAACTCATAAGATAGCAATTATTTTAAATTTAAAATAGTTTAAAACTGATGAAAAGTTTTGCTGGATACTGCATCTCTGTATATGCACTGTCTCTTCAAGACGTGAGTGGTCATCGCTCTCCATAATTTCTTATGCTTTGTACCACTTGATAACCATTTTTTTCGTTATATCTATCAATCCATTTACTTCCGGCCATTTGGTAGGAACTTGCTGTTTCCTCTGTCCCTTCAGTTTTCAATATGTCCTTAGAGTGTCAGATTCTCTAGACACGCATTGATCATTACGCGTCCTGTGACCTTCTGATTCTAAATAAGAACTTCATTTTTGTTTCATTTATCCTTAAAACTTCCTCGTTAATCATAAGTTCACTCCATGGGATTCTCGCGATTCCTCTGCAGAACGAAATTTCTGTTGCCTCAAGTCATACGACATGTTATTTAGAAACGTCTCTCTTTTTTTAAGAGGATACTCAAAAGAAGCGGATCCGATACATATAAAGCACAAATTATTATTTTCGGAAATAATTTAATGTGAAAATTAAAAGTTTTCAATCAACAGAAAATAATTAAAAACCCTCATTAATTTGTTGGATGCCTTGGGAAAAGAATTTTTTTCTGGAGCAAGTGTAGTATAATTGCGTCCAACATTTTAAGTACTCCATTGTCACTGAAGTTAAGAAAATATTTGATCAACCATCTAATGGCAAATATCGGAGAAAAAGTAAAAGAACAAATTAACTCTGTCAAATAGCAGATATAGTATAAATCTAACGTTATAAATCATTGCAAACTAAAAAATTAATTGCCAAGAAAACGTCAAGGAATATGAGAGCTCATTCATCTAATGATACCTAGGAGAATTGTTTAAATAATAAAAAAAATAGTGTCAAATAATATAGTGTGTTTCACGGGTATATGACTTCATTTACAAATAATATATTTTCTTCTAATTCCATTCTTTACCTTATAAAACAAAAAATCTTGAAAAAAGATGTTATTCAAAATATGAGATTAATGATATTTTGTAAATTTGAAAACAATCCTTTGTTAAATACAAAATTCTGAGAATAAATATATATATATATATATATATATATATATATATATATATATATATATATATATATATATGTATAATGTGTGTGTGTGTGTGTGTATATATATATATATATATATATATATATATATATATATATAATTATTTATATATTATATGCGCGGTACTTATTAGAAAGCGCTCAATATCAGAGATAGAGCTAACATATTTGGTTGGATAGATGTGAATTTGTGACCCTGGGTTTCATGCTTTTGCGATCGTCAGACAAACGATCGTCAGACAAACACATCTATCCAACCAAATATATATATATATATATATATATAACGTTTACATCCGGGAACAGCATCTTCAAATTTAAATTTTTTCACTAGAATTTCATGACGAATGTTACATGTGCTATCGAATTTTCTTATTGCACTCTGTAGGCTATCTCTTTTGTACTTTATGGGAGCCCATCTCCTCCAAATTAAATACATTAGACAAAATATATGATATTATTCAAAAGGGTTCTCTCCTATTTTGTATTCATTCAGTTGCGAATAATTTGTGTTTGTTGAATTTAATGCATTCATGGCAAGTGGTTTAACACTTCTAATGTAACAAATGTTGCTGGTATTCAGGCTTTCAAAATTTTCATTTGAACAGTCTCTTATTCCCGCTGTAAATTGCCCTATTCTTTACATTATTAATGCGCAGAAACATGTTTCTTTACTTGATTGATCCTTATCTCTCTCCTAACCCTTGTCTCGCTTCGCAACAGTATCAACTTGGCATTTCGGATCATATCTAATTATATTATACAGGAACATCCTATTCATAAGACCTTTACCAGCATGCTGATTGGGATTCATATCGTGATATTCTTTGAGAAGTCTCTTGCACTGACATTTTTAAACTTGATATTCAAAATATACCCCTGCGTAAAATATTGCAGCTACATATGATTCCGGGCTACTGTTAATTATTTAGAAATTTTTGATAATAAAATCTTAAGAAGAATAAGCAATATTGTCTGTCATCATCTGGCGTCGAATATTCACTTATTTCCCATCGACGTGACCTTTTTCTATACTTATGAATATGATCTGGCATTACATTCTGTGCCTCAAAGCCTAAATATTGCAAAAAAATAAAATAAAATAATCAATCGCAATCCTGTAAAATAATGGGGTCACATAAGTCTAGTCAAAACATTCGTTATGAATCAACCGGCCACCTACAAAATATATCTAAATTGACACATCGAACCTATTTCCAATTGAATATTAATGAATCAATATCAATATTTCATGTTCAAAATATAAAGGTAAAAAAGTAGGATATGCGATTCTACCTGTACATAATCGGCTGGTAAACAATTAATCTAAAGCTTTAATGTCTCGGAATTGTAGATTTGATTTTAATATCAAACACATAACCAATTCCAATTGTTCTACTTTATTTGTTTCATTTGACCATGATTTCAGTCGTTCCAAATGATTCCGAACCTACAATGAAAATCTCAAACATTGTTTTATATCGTCCATTTTTTCATATAAACGGAACATATATTTTATTGACGGCCATAATTGATATAATGGAATATGCATACACCTGTGGTTCCCCCTTACTGGAATTTGATGGGCTGGTGTCCGTCATAAATACCGACGGACGTGTATGTACGAGAGTCTTAGTCTGAGAGTTAAATCTATAACGACGACCATTAGACTACGTCATTGATGTCCATATCTTACCTACGACTACGACGCGTACCAGTCGATTACTGCTACCGTATTCTACTTAGTTATAGTAGGCAAAACCACTTAGCTACTTCGTTCAAATATATCCCTTTCCAGCACATATCAATAATGTACTGTAATTAACTGCTATTCTTATTTTAATGAAGATACTGCTGTTAGAATGTTAAACGATACAGATCCAATTGCCTTCTTAAAGGATCGTCTGTGATCGTGAAAAAAATGAATGAAGAAATATAGATCTGTATTTCCATCATACGTATTTTAACATGCATTCTTTATTCCATAAAATTTCGTAGAATGTTTAAATGAAATGCTGGATCAATTCCATTAGCTTGAAATTCTCAACACCAAAGGAATGGATGCATCTAGAAATATATTCAGACTATGAAGTTCTTTCGACAGCGAAATGTGTTAGCTGAAATGCTCTTATTCATCGATAGATATCATTCGAAAAAGAGGATAGATGCCTCCCCAAATTAATATTGTATGATGAGCTATGACAAAGCAAAAGTTGCCAGTAAAATTATAGAAACGATCTCATTGGTTGATCTCAATTGTGAAGTGAGCACTCACAACAAAAACAAATTCATCTAATCCCTAAAAAGGGATGAAAAATTTTGACAACAAATCAAAATTTCAAGGTTATACAAAATGTGAGTAACAAAATGAGACAAGTCATTGATTAGAATATACAAGATTTTCATGTTCGAAATGCAATCACTTATGTTTACCCACACAGACCTCATCAATCAAATGTAAAATCAAATAGTGAGATACAGTAATATGTAACTGTTGTTAACATACAGCGTTGACAGTTTGTTTCATGCATAAAAGCAATCATCAGGCTATTCGGCATGGGCTGTCTATTCTGTATAAACATTTATTGAGCACTTTAACGTATAAATATATTATAACTTAAAACTATATTTATCATATTATATATATATATATATATATATATATATATATATATATATAACACAATTCTTCATATCATATTGGTCAGATCATTATAATTGTAACATGCAATCATTTGTGGTATATGTTCGTAATATTATAGCACATCTACGTCTAAAATACTTCATGTTTATTGCACAATTTATATGCAGTAATAAGTAGTGAATTAGTCAAAAATTACTTTAGATTGTTCAATGGAAAAGTTTCAAATAAACCGAAATAATCTTTGAGCACCTAAATTACGTTTTCATCCCAATAATTAATTGTAAAAACAAATTTGCGATAAAATGAACATACAGTTTACACACTGATATATACTCAAACATGAACATCGTAAGATATGCATGGAATCAAAAAGAAAGTAATGAAAAGAAAAATAAAACATTTAAACCTCTAAGCATAAGTTCCATTAGTTAATTTCCAAAATGTATAATGATGCACAAACAACGAAGAGCAACCTCTATGCCAAGCATGTAAAACTGCATACACTATTAGACATATATTAAGCGTGGCTTCAGACATTGGTCTCTCAAGACATAAATGCTATAATATAAACAACATGTACGAGAACTTAGAGCACGTAAAAGTGTATGAGATAATGTCATTTTTTAAAACAGTGTATCTATACAAAAATATATAAACCAAAAGATATTGTCAATTAAATCAGTTTCTTTTCACAATGTATATCTGATAAGAATACACCAATGAAACCAGACTCTCGAGATAAACACTTCTTATAAAACTGCGTCAATGAAAGCTGATCTACAAACGAATATATTACAATGAATATATTTTCTATTCATAAATCACTGTTCTAAAAATCTGGTCGGCATTAGATAACCCATTGAGATGGATATGCGACAAAACAAACCAAAACCAAACAAACTCGAAATCCGTAAGTTATACATGACATCACAGAATAAGCAATGAAACAAAAACAAAATATGAAATTTAAACATGTAATTACCATTATTTAATATCCCAAGGTTTATAGTGAAACATGTTATTTGTAGTAATCTTCCTCCATGTTCCTTATTTATTTATTTATTCTGTTGGATTAATCATATTTTCAATATATGTATATTCTCAGTAGAAGCAGTGTATACAAAATAAGGAAATAGGATGGCAGTTAAATGAATGAATGACATTTACGTATTCCGGTATGAAAAATTCAAACTAAAACTTAAATAAAAAATGGCACATACATCCGAGAAAGCGTCCATCAACAACTGGGTATGGCTTTTCAGTTAGGTCATGTCTTAGAATCTTCAGTGGCACCACCATATCTTGCATCATAGAAAAATCTAGATCTATATTCTGATGTCAACTTAGTGTTTACGCATGACAAAGTGGTCTGAAGTATTGGAGTTAGAAGGGATCTTGTTATTGGGTGTTTATCTGATGGCAGAAAGCTAAGGATGCACTCATTTTTTTATAAACAGCTTGGCACGGGCGTCGCCGAAGGATTTCCTAGAATTAATTTACTCGAACGTAACATCTGACTGCATTAAGGCTTTAGGCGTCATAGTTTCCCTCGGGTATATTCCTGATGCCTTTCACATGATTTGGTATGGTCACAAGCCAGCTGAGCTTTAAAACCAAAATGTTCCTTCTCTTAATTTGATTACCATCCATCGCTAACGAAGTATATATATATATATATATATATATATATATATATATATATATATATATATATATATATAATGACATATTTTAGCATTTGAAAATATATTCCAATTAAGCACTGTTGAGTGATAAGCTAATTCTATAAACAACAGCAACTTGCGTTAATGCAAAGCTCTTCAGTAAAATGAATTGGAGCACTGGCTGATTGGCATTTGTTTACATTCGTAAAAACAATATGCTAAATTTTGTTGTTTCTCTCTGTCGAATAATGATAGCTCAGTGGTAGAAACTCTAACTGATCAGTTCGGTTTTGATCCGGGCTTGAAATATTCGGATGACTAGTCGCACTGAGGAGCTGTGATACAGCGAAATAGTTCTGTCTGCGAATATATATATATATATATATATATATATATATATATATATATATATATACACTCATAAATGCACACATATATATTTTACACTGGATGTCGGAGTAAACAGTTCCTTATCAAATATACCACTTTAAGAGTTATTATTATTATTATTATTATTATTATTATTATTTCAAATGATAATAATAGAAATCGATAAATACATAAGAAATCAATAAAAGTATAAAATTATCATCAAATATTTGAGGAAAGTTTTGTTAAAAATGTTTGAAAGATAAATAATGGAAAAAATGGCCTATATCGAACCAATAATGAAAGTAGTAAACAAAAGAAAAGACTCGAAACGCTTTTCCTACGAATTTGGAAATAAGTATTCGTCCAAAAAAATGTTAAGTTACAAACAATAAATAATGTTAAATCAATAAAAATAAAAGGTAAATATTGTTAAAAAGGTTTCAACGATCTTGAAAGAAATCGAGGGTGCTGAATCAAAAGTCAAAATGAAGTAAACAAAGTAATTACTAAACGATATGTTTCGAAATTTACGTCCTCTTTCATAAAAATTAGAAATGTTACGCGTAATTATAAATATAGTAGAATTTTTCGTGCCAATGGATAATTAATTTAACAAATACTATGTATTAAATCTTCATAATATTTATATTCTTGTTAAGTTATCCTTCTTAATAAATTAAACTTGCAAAATAATACTTATTTTAAAAATCAACAATCAATTTATACCACGACTTATCTAAAAAATTAACAAATATGTATTTTAGTAATTGAAGATTATTTATATATGATAATATAATAAAAAAGTCTAATATAATGAACAAAAATGTAAGAATAAGTGAATAATTAAAATTTTCGTTTAAAATATATCGCTTTCTTTGAGCAAGAAAAGACCACTTATGTTTAGTCCGACACAAGTGTTTTTTTCACTGCATCATTCTTCTTCTTCTTCTTCTTCTTCTTCTTCTTGATTGTCAGTTTTTATTATCATTATCATCATTACATTTGTATTTACATGATCTTCCGGATCCCAACCAGAAAAAAATTTTGTCATGACATTTTCCACCGATTATCTCTGTAAATAACAAACAGGAAAAAGATCACACATATTTTGCATAGATAACTCTCTTAATAATGTGTGAGGAGTAATTTTGAGTACAATATTTTATATTTCTTTAAGGCATGGGCTTAATGGAATCCCTTCAATGGTTCTATCGAAACAGTTTCCAAGCAATCCGAGGGATCCAATCAAAGCTGGAATTATTGATTCCGTCATGTGACACATTTTTTAGATTCCCATTCAAGATTCTTGTATTTTAAGAGTTTTTTTTTTTTTTTTTTAACATATTCAAAGATGCATTAGTATCTGCGGGGAATGTCGTGTTATTAAAAAGGTACATTCCATTTTGCGACATTTGATCACGGTGTCTGGACAATTAGCTTTGATACTTCTGTCTGTCTGTATAATAAATTCCCAGCAAAATTGTTAAATGTTTTATCTCTGAAAGTGGATCTGGTTTATGTTCATACCAGTTTCATTCAATGATCTTCCTGTAAAAGTAGCACCTTTTCCAGTGTAGTTATTTGCCCCCTCTATAGTACAGAATTGTTATATTCTGTGGTTGCTAACATTTTTTAAACTGATACACATTGGTCAATTTTTTCTGGGTATTTATCACGGAATCTGCATTTGGGAATAACACGATATTTCAGTATGTGTGCTTGGTAATTTCAGTTTAGCAAGCATTGGACCTATGCAACAAGAATAAAAACTCCGTCTTTCGTTTTAACTCTGAACTACGTAACTACTGATGGGTAATGGGGTAGTCGACATCAGCATAATTGTTATGGATACAGTATTAACCATGAAAAGGTTTCCCTTGCAATCGTTTCTACAGCTGCAGTAGGTGTAATATGTTTGATTTTCACTTCTTAACGCACTTGAAGTTGCATTTTGATTTTGCTGAGTAAAATCACTTATTTCTTCCATTTTCTTTGACACAGATCATCTTTCAGTCTTCTGTAGTGTCCAGTTGTTGTACTGTAAGACATTTCTAGTTGAACTAATCCCCTGCCCCCTTCGTATCTGGACACAGACAGACGATCAATATCAGGATGAATCATGCCGTGACAAATGAAAAGCTTTCAAGTTTTTACACCTATTCGCTTAATGAGAGCTAGGGTTGCATTAAAGTTATTGCAAATATATTGCACTCGAGGGACAAATAAAGTGTTTATGGGTGATATTTAATTTTGTGAAATCATTTGGTATTTAACATCAGACACACGCGCCTGTCGTATTTTCTTACTTTGTTCCTCATAGTTGGCATCATTCGCTGACTCATAGGTATGTATAATCTTCAACTGGAATGTTACTTTTACGCATTATCTAATCCGAAATCCATATCGATGTCTTAACTGAAATATTTTACTGCATTAGGGATATCCTTCAACTCATTATCGTCATTGGAAATATTTTTGATATAATCCATGTAGATTATGGGATTAAACACTTGATTTATTACTTTGTAACCATAGTTATTACTGTTTTGTTTTTATTCTTATCAGTTTTATTATTATTATAATTGGCATTTAAATATATTGGCAATTCTCATCCAACCAGCGTCGCTTTTCTCATTACCATTAGAGATTGTAGCAACGGTAAGCCTGGACATTCTAAGCATAACTTCGTACTCTCATTTAATATAATGTTGGTACTAACTTTTAGCATTTTTCAAGTATCAACAATTACATATAGACCCTACTTAATCACATTCCAATTTCTTCACAATATATATTTCTTCAGTAGGTTTCTTGGCTACTGTTTAAGCCAGATCCTGAATCTAGCAAGTCCTCTCTTTCTTGCTAACGACTCTCTTAAATATTTTCCTTGGAAGTATAGATGTTACCATTCTCATCCAAATGCAACGCCTTCATTTTAAAGGAACCCCTTCCTGATTGAACATCTAGGCATATTCACCATTCGTGAGGATCGCTTCGTGAGGATATGAATTCCCTTCTTCAAAATAAATTACCATCCAAAACTCTATCTGTCCTTGACTTCCCCATAACTGAGGAGAGAAGAGATGTTTTCACATATCACCCAAATGCATTTGCAAGTAAGTGAATATAGCAAACTCGACTTGAATTCGAACTCCGATTTCTCAATTCGAACTGCTATCTATTATTCCATAATACTTCATTTTAATGGAGACATTAACCTATTCATATTAATTTCTGGGACAAATTCTGGTTTATAACGGTATAAATTGTCTACAGTGTCGAAGAATTATATATGCATTTAAAAAATGTTTGATTGTTCTTCGCATGTTGCCTTTGATTTTGCAAACTTTTTGATATATCTTACTAAATTTATTTATATTTTGGTTTACTTTTTTATCCTTGCCTCAATAGAGGGGGGGAATGTACAACTTTTCTGTTGTTTCTCGTCTTTTGTTTCGATGCTCATTATCCTGACGGATTTATTCTTGGCTGAAATAAAATGCAATTCTATTTATCTGTTTGATTACTGCTCTCCTTTCAGATTAACTCTTAGATTATCCATGGAGACTATATTTCCCATTTTTATATATCTATCTTGATTATTTTCTACGGACTTTGAAGGAATTCCGGAGAGAATTTGATGAGCAATCAAAATTTCATTTCATAACAGTAATTTTGTTTAATAATTATCATCAAGAAATGAAGAAGCCACTGGATAATAATACGAGAGAAATGGTGGTAACTGGAGCTGCATTATCTAAAGCAAGACATTGGTATGGTATATACATTTCAGTTCAAATGTTTGAGGAAAACCCTTGGAAATTATTTAAATTATCCTAAAAAGTAGTTGTTTTACATCTAAAATAAGGGAGCATTACGATACATGATTAAAATATCACACATGATTCATTTCTTAAAAAATTTATTATGAAAAAAATAGAAAAAAAACAAAAACATTGTAAGATTAAACTCTTGTCAATGTTTTTCTTTAGCCTTGATTAATGCAGTAAAAATTTTTGGCATTCTTTGCAAAAGTTCATCAAATTGATTACATTCTTTTTTCAATGACACTATCAGCTCTTTTTTATTTTTTCCACTTATTCTGGGGTGGCTTCAAAGTTTTGAACTGTAGTGTATATGTATTTGGCAAAAGAGTATAGAATTGGATGAGAATTTTCCAATTAATTTCAACTGTACATTTAAGAATTTAGTAAAAAATCCACTATTAATTATTGGTTTATTAAAATGTGGTATCAATACTAGGTTTAGTAAAAGAATCTAGTATCATACAGAACCATTCCATTTTGCCATGAGCATGGTTGCTGCTAAACTTCAGAAGTGTAAACCTTTTGCCCTTCCTGGTTTCAAGTTTTCAAATAACATGGCATGGAACGATTATATTAAATCACTTTCTAAATCTACTGTTAGAAATGTTGTTTACCTCCATTTATAGATAACCATTCTTCTGTTTATGGAAACGTTCTGCCATATATAGTCCGTTGTTCCTGCCATAGATCTCAAGATTCTTGACAAAATGCAAAGAAGAGACTGTAATTTAACTGATATTCTACAGGCGTCTTGATTTTCGTCAATTTCTGACCGACGTAGCTTCCTTTCGTTTTTTCTACACATAAATTTATGGTAATTTGTCTGATGAACTTTACACCTGGATGCCTCGTCTGTATGAATGTAAGCGTATACTAGATTGAAAAATAGGTCTCAAAGTTTTCCAATTGAACTAACTAGATATAACCGTCTGATCCACACTGTGTAATGAGATTTCTGGCACTGTTTAAGTCCGTTCTGATTTCTCAGTTTCCCAGGTTATACAGGTCGGAAAAAAATCAAATGCAGTAGCCATCGTCATCTTCCTGAATCCTGTTATTTTAGTGTCGTTTCTCTTCACTTCTCCTCACTAAAGTCTTCACATTGGTTTTCAATTCATATATATATGTGTTCTATGGCATTTTCGCTTTGCTTGGGTTGAAATGATGCCATATAGGTTTAGAAATATCCGGTATATATTTTGTTTTATTCCTTTATTACATATACATATGTAACTATGAAGGGTTAATGTTTAGAAAATGAAACGGAAGGCTCACATGGATGAAAAGAAAAAATATCGCCGTGTACATGTGTAGGAGATTATCGACTTTGTGAGCCCATCGTTGGAAATTATATGATATGAACTGCTGATCTAAGCTAATTAGCCCAAAGTTTACAAATGTTAGTGAGTTATAATAAATTGATGTAAGTCTTTTGAAAATGTCATGACTGAATCGTTTTGAATAACGTATATAGTAGAAACTCAATTTCAAATACATATATATATACATACATACATACATATATATATATATATATATATATATATATATATATATATATATATATTAAATAAAAAACAGACCACTTTAAGGTTCCATGTAATAATTATTTCACCACAGCCCTTTTAAAGGACTGCGGATCAACAGATTTTACTTCGAAAAAAAAAAAAGAAAATAAAATTTACACATTTTTGACGGGCCGTATTCAACATATGTAGATTGACGAAGTGAGGAAGTGAGAGAGAAGACATGAGTTATTTCGCAGACATTGACACATTTAAACGGTAAACTTAACGGAAGTTATATATTGATATCGAAGGGGTAGAGAAGAAAAAACCCATAGAGAGAAAAGGAGAGAAGGAAGTCATGAGAGAATGTGTCATTAATTTTCTTTGTGAAAAAAATAAAATAGAAACAGACGCTGTTATTTTGTTTTACTTTGAAAGTGTTATTTTGGGGGTTCATAAAGATTATGATGTTTGATATGAATTTCAATGTCTCTAAACTGTCTACAAATAATTTAAGTTGATGTTTGTTA
This sequence comes from Acanthosepion pharaonis, assembly GCA_903632075.3. Classification (NCBI taxonomy): domain Eukaryota; kingdom Metazoa; phylum Mollusca; class Cephalopoda; order Sepiida; family Sepiidae; genus Acanthosepion; species Acanthosepion pharaonis. The sequence continues at coordinate 497,204 of CAHIKZ030000880.1, forward strand.
GTTATATATATTTTTTTTTAAATTTTTGGGACTTTCTATGAAATAGTCGATCAGAAAAATATTCATAGAAAGTATATTAAAAGAATAAAATTTTATTTTAAAATATAAGTTTGCTTCTAGTAATCTTTTTTTAATCTCTTTAAAAATATTATTATTGATTATTAAGTTGACATCTCTATCCGTTTGAATTTCGTTCATGAATTTAACTCGTGACTGTTTCTAGATAGGTAATCTCTTTTACTTAAATTTTAGTTAATATGGGGTAATATTTGAAGGTAATATTAAAGATCTAGCTCTGTCATATACTGTATACACACCCATGAAAATATCTCATATACACACGTTCTTTTACATGTGCAATCACTCATACAAGTACTCATGTACCGATAAACACAGGTAACTTCCTGTATTAACACCTAAAACATATCACAATTTTTTCCAGTTTAAATATCTTATCATCAATAATGATTATTAAAGGGTAATATATTTCAATTTAAATTAAATTATCAATTTAAAAAAATGTCCTCCATATTATAAAGAATTTTAAACTCACACATCCAATGGGAGAATATTAAATGAGAAAATGAGATAAAACACTAATAACAGGACTGCAAGTCCTTCTTTTATAATATTCGATGCATCCATAAATATACACATACACGCATATACACATATCCGTACACATACACACATACATATACATACATATCAATATATATACATATATATCACATATACACATACACACACACATATATATGTGTGTGTGTATACACTCATACATACACACATATGTAGATATACACACACATACATACATACATATGTACATATACACGCACATAAACCCACATATATACATATATATATATATACACACACATACACATTCATATACACATATATACATATACACATACATGTACACATATATACATATATACACATATATACATATACACATACACACAAATATATACATATCCATATATACACCACATGTGCGTGCATTCAAAAAACATATCAAAATCCATACTTAATTACATTAATATATCTATATTCTCCCATATATATATGAACTCACAAATTCTTATATTTATACATACATACAAACATTATATATGGAACGACATACATGTACCCATCTATATATACACATCCACACTCACACACACATATATAGAAATTATAAAAAAAATGTATACATACACATCCACACATATACATGTACCCACATACCAACACACACAAACACATATATACACCCATAGAAACATATAACTACATATATTTAAAAAAAAAACGAAATAAAACAGATCACCTATATACATACAAGTATATATACATACATATCCATAACCATACCCACCCACTCCAACAATGTGCCCACAATACACAAAAATAACACATGGATGCCTATCTTTCCATATAAACGCATAAACATTTACATATCAAAAGACGTATCAATGTTCAAGTACAATTACATAGTTATATACATACAGTTATGTTTGCACTTATGTGTGCATAGCAACATTTCCAAAAAAACAAAAACCAAGACCATGTAATATTAGTCTTCCTACATAGTTATTCCTAAATATATTTACTTACATTTAGGTTGTTCTTATGTCGGCATTTAAAAATTAGTTCATTATTTTTGGTTAGTAATAAATCAGGATCTTTATGCTTTATTATGAGGATTTTTTCTTTTATGCATAAGTCGCCTCTATCTCTGAAATTTATTGGAGTTCTGGCTCTCGAGATTATCTTCAATTTTCTTTGTGGGTTTAAGACACCATCCAACAAATCACAATAATGCTTTGACAGTACTGTTTGGTTCTTTTTACATTTATCTTTGAAGGACAGGCGATGGTTATAAAAATTGTTGCCTCATATATTACATTATATATATATATATATATATATATATATATATATATATATATATATTCATGGGTAACATGTCCCCAGTCTAGCTGTAATCACTCCATTGAGAATTACTCCGATTTATGAAAATTTCTTATTAACATATTTCGTGTATAATATCAATATACAGAAATTAATACTCAATAACTGGTAATCTACTTAGTCTGAAAGAGATTTTCAAATAAGAGGCATTGTGAAATATGATGTTTGGTTAGAGCCAACATCCCAAATGTCGAAGGTTTTCTTGATTTGTAAATAAGAATCTATTATCCTTATATTTCTGGATTCAAATATACATATTTTTCAGTAATGAATATAACTCAAACCTCGGGCAGATGCTAATATATTTGTAATGTGTATGGCAATAAAGACAAAAAAAATGCTGTAAGAGAATAAGAATTTACTTTGCAGAAGGAATCTCATCAAATATTGACAAACAAATAGGCTATAGCTGGGTAATGAATAATAAATGTATAACAAGCGGAAAAAAATTCTATAAGTATGCATATTACAAAGGAAAACTTTTGGCTCTAAATTTATATGCATGAAACAAAACACTAATTTAAAAAAAATATATGAATGAAACAAAGAAATGCGGAAAATACATGAAAAACATTAGAATCATAAACTCGAAGTAGTTGTTAAGAATTTTGCATTTCCTTGCAGTACCGAAAAGAATGAAAAATATTAAAGGTAAGATGAAGTTCACAAATCACACTGTGCTGAAAGCAAGGTACCAAGGTCAGGGTGCCCGGGACACCATTTTTTGAATGTGTCGAATGTATTTCTTTTTCATCAGTTGCATATTTTTTTATTTTTACAAAGCCTTCGCTTTAAAAAATAAATATTCGTGTGGGAAAACATATAGGATAAAAGAAAACTGTAAGAAGAAAATCAAGGAGTGATCCTTACAAATAAGAAACGTATTAGGAAAATAAAGAAGATTGAAAGTAAAATGAATGATGTTTCGGAAAAACTGATAAAATATAAATAGGACAAAAATGAAAGAAAAATATGAATTCGGAGAAGAATGGGAAGAATATAAAGAAGGAAAGAAAAACTGTTGAAGTAGAGAAATTTTAAAAAAATATGGATGATCTCAAATGAGAAAATGAAAAAAGGAAAAGATAAAAAACAATCAAATAAAGAAAGGAAGAAAGGTCGAAAGGTAAGAAAGAGCCAAAGAAATCAAGAAGAACTGAAGAATGAAAAGAAAGAAAAAGAAAGAAAGAATGATTATACATAAAAGCGGTAATAATAACAGAATCCATATAGAGGAAAATGAAAAAAAAAAAGGAAGAGAAAGAAAGAGAGAATTACAAGCAGATGAAAACTAAACAAAAATTTGTTTAAAAAAAGAAACAAAATGGGGAAAAATGCATAAAATATATGAAAATAAAACACAATAATTATGTTTTGGAAGAATAAAAAAAAGAAAGTGTATTAAAGAAAATGATGAAAAATGGTAGAAGAGGCAATAATAAAAAAAAGTACTAAACATGATATACAAAAAAATTTCAAGGTAGATGGAAAGAGTAACGTGCTTTTAAAATATAAAATGACAAGGAAAAACGAGAAGAAATATGACGGAGAAAGATGAACCAGTCATAAAGCCATTGATGTTGTATCCAAAAAAAAGTTAAAAGATCACTCTCATAAATAAAACATGGCACGCCGTATGTCATGTTATCTGGAAGCCATCTTAAAACATCAAATTTCATATCAACAAACTAATAAACCCTTCGAGGGCGCCATGTTATATTGTAATGATTAAGACGCTCAACTCCAAAATCAGATACCTATTGGATCGGTCTATCAGAAACAGCAACTAGATTTGTGTCGCCTCAATAACGAACCGTGAAAGCAGGTTGATTTTGAATGTGGTAAGTCAAGCAAGTTAGATTTGTCTACCATTAATACAATATTTGTGAAATATGCTAAAAGACTCAGGTTAGTATATACCTATATATCTTGTTAAGAAAATAATGTAACTTTTTGGTTGCGAAAAAAAGGTAAATTCCATCTAAAATGGGACTCTTAATAGTGCATTCTTAGGATAGTCTCTCGGGGAATAGTGTTTTACACTTGTAGCTAGTGTAAACGATATTGGCGCGAAATGTGCGAGTCAGTTTTATTTATTTGTTTATTTATTTATTTTGTAAAAATATTCTTGAGAAATGCATGAATGAAAATCCTATTACCACCAGCTTTGGTTTATATATTAGAGCAGATGTTCCTCTCTATCGTTGAGTGGATAACAGTCTAAGGCTATTAAAATTCTTAATTCTTAACCGTGTAGATGGCAAGGGAAATAATTTGACTAATGTTCACAATATCGCTTTAGTATGGATGATGTGAAAGAAGCTCCCAACCTAACTTTCTAATTAATTATTGGGTTTTGTTTTGTAGAGTGTTTTTCTGTTGTCATACTGGCGAATTATATATTATCTGTTTGCAAAAGCATAAAGTGTTGATGTAATACTTCATCTACCCTTTCAAGTCGCTGGCCATAAACGTCTACAATGGCGTTCTTGCAACGTCTCTCTAGTTTGTAATGGACAACACATTGCATATTCAACCTGACAAAAATCAAAGATTTCTATGGATGTAGACCTTGTTTGCTGTTAGCACTAGTTTCTCGTCTTGTGATAACCATTTAAAAAATTTTCTGTTGACATGGAATCCATTTTGTATTTGTGGTAACAATGAAAGTTTAGCATTCATAGCAGTTGCAGATGAAGAAATTTGTTTTCGGTTCACGGAAGTAGTCTGTGAGAAATCTAATCTCACACTCTGAAATTTTACCAAATAAAAATACCATTGGCACAATTTTTTACCAATGCTGCCATTTCTTACCTTGGTTCAGCTTTGGTTTGGTTGACTAATATTTCATAGCGGTAATAAACATAATTACTTTCCCTAATATTTTTTATCACTTTGATTTTCATAAGTCCGATAAGATGACTGCGAATCGCCTATCACACGGTTCACACTTCTCCACGGTTTTTGTACAGTAGTAAAGGTTTATCCCATTTCTTTTTTAAAATTATGTTTCCGGTTACTTCTAAATTATTTTCATTCTCTTGCACACCTACTATTCACCTTGTGTCTTAGTGGTATTATCGCCTTACTTGGGGGGTGGCGGTAAGTGATTAAAAGAAATGACCATTTTAATTTATGGAGTGAGTCAAAGTTAAATTTTGCACCGGAAAAATCATCTGATTTGGTCAAGAGAAAAAAACATTGTTTTTCACAATAAATGAGTAAAATTAATGCACTCTGCGTAAAATAAATCAATTGAAGATCGAACACATTTGAGAGTGTATTTCGTCATAATTCCTTAACTGTCTTAACATATTTTTTATTCAGTTAATCTGTTCTTGGTAAACCATAATTTAATTTAACGGCGAATCAATTCAGGATATTTGCGATGATGATTTTCTATATGTTCGGTTTATTTATTATCTATGCAATGTCATACACTCTAGAGAAATGCAGTGGATTGGTTGTCCATTGCCTTCTCTTCCATTTGGGGTTCTTTTGCCCGCATAGCTAGAGAACATAATTAATTCCACGATATAACCCATAGTTAAGATCTATTTCTTTTTCTTCCAATATAATTTACGTGAAAGTTAATGCAAAATTTGAAATACTTAATGGTGAACAATTCAAAAGTATGATGGAAATCAATACAAAACCAATAGATGTCTTTTTGTTCAGAAGCTCTGTGTAATTGAAGAAGCAAACAATTTCATAGGTTTATTTATTCCGAGGAATTAGTATCTTCATAAAAAAATAAATTAAAATTTGATTACATTTCAGAAAGTTTTAATTAATTCGCCAGTTATTTAAAAATCTATTCACAAAATCTTAACAACTTGCCAGATCGATTTTCCACAAATAATTTCATTTTGGGGAATTAGAATTTTACGGATTAAGCAGTTATATTTTAGTAATCCCAAAAGCTTGCATTTATTTTAGATATGTTTCCAAAAAAAATACCAAAAAACAAAAAAAAAAAAAAAAGAAAGAAGAAAAACAAGTACCCCAATTAAAAAGCAATAGACTGAAAGAGAATATAGTATACAACATGTACAGAGGATAACCATAGTTCCCTCGACTTATCTTAGCGTCTAGAAGCCAGTAGCATTAAAATGCGCGTATATGCAATGTATATTGAACTATAAAATATATATGTTTCTCGCTAGGATGTGAAAGAAAATCATATATATTGAACACGCAGGACACCCCGAAGCGGTGTAAAGGTTAGCAAGCTTGTCTTGCTAAAATAATTATGAATGAGTAATGAGTTCAATCCTTACTATGTGCCCCATACTTTCGACTACATGCCACATATATGCTACGCTTGGAAAATCGCGATATTGAACATGTAATTCCGAAATAGCTAATGGTGTAGATTTTACTATTTGCGGCAATCTCCTGAAAGGGTTTGTTCGGTGTAAGACGTTAGGTGAGATTATTCCTTGTTAAATGTAACAGGATGTCGAAACGTTTTTACTTCTACCGAAAAGAATAAATATATACTTTCAACATTAATATTATCTTGTAATTTTTCCTTATATGCCAAGACCTTCTTTCATTGCATTGTAATTACTAACTTTATTCATGAAAGCTTTTAGAATTTTATTGTTGGGTAGTTTTTCTTACTTTTTTTTAAAATAGAGAATACATCAGATATATCCCCTATAATTAATACTGTCACCTTTCTGATACTACTGAACATTGGGAAGTGGCAATGATAACAGTAAACGCTAGGTACTTCTGCCGGACCCTGTATTTCCTTTCTTTTAAATATTTTTTATAATTGTTCTTTAGTTTTGGCTATCTATCCTTTCAAAAAAATAATTTTGTTTTTTATTTTCTTCTAACTTTTTTCTTCTTTTATAAAATTTCCACTTCGTTTGTTGTCTCACTTTATCTGTTTTTATTATTCTGCTAATATTGTGTTATTTTATGCATGCTTTTCTTCCGTTTTTGATTCTTTAAATTCTTGTTTTTGTGATGTAGGTCGAGAGAATAAAAGTAAGAACATTTTCCGACAATTATATGAATGCGACAACTAGTTGTCAGGAAATACTGCACTTAAAAATCCAGAACAAGGACAAAAATTAACAAGTTAATTGGAAAGTGCAGATCTTTAAACCTAGAAATAGTTCGTATGTTTTACAGTGTTTTCTTCTTTTCTTTGTCGATATTCTTCTGCCTCGTAATTCATTCCTCTTGCTTCGCCTCTTTCATCTTATCTTGTTTCTCTTATTTTCATCTATGTTCGTTTTTTGTCATTTTTTTTTCTTTTCTTTATTTACGTAATGCTTCTTCAGCCTACTTCATACTTTATTTGTTTTGTCCCATTTATTACCTTTCGTTTCACCAATTTTCTTTTTCACGTGTTTCATTCTTTGGCTCTTGTTTTTACGAATATTCTTCATTTTCTTCTTCCTTAATTTTCTTCAATTTTTTTTTAATTCTCTCTCGATTTATCTGATTTCTTTTAATTTCCATTTTTTTTCTTCCTTTATGCCTCTAAGATTTTCTTCCTTTCCTTTGTTTATTTTTGTTCAGTGTTCTTCATTCTTCATGTCATTCTTCTTCATAATTCCCTTTGAATGTATCTCTTTTTTCACTTTCATCACTGTTCATTCTTTCTCCAATTTTTTCTTCTTTTACCTTGTTTATATTCATCACACTCAGTGTAATGTTTTTACCGTTTCTTTTTCTCTGTTATTTTTCGTTTTATCTCTCTTTTTTGCATATCATTATCGCATTATTTTTTTTTCTCTTTTCGGATATTTCTATTTCTCTCTTTTTCATCTTCGCATTCTTATTTTCCCCCGATTATCTATTTCGTTGATTTTTTTTTTTTTTTGGCAGTATTTATCTTTTTTTCTTCTTTTTTTTCTTTTATTATATAGCTCAATATCTTTAGTTATTATTTACTTCCTCTTCTGTATTACATTCTCTGGAATGAACGCTATTTTTTTTCTATTTTTTTTTTTTTTTGGCAATTTCGATCTTCAAACACCGTATCTTCTCCATGCTAATGTCTTCCTTCCTCTCCGATGACCTTGCTGCTGTTGTTCCGATTCATCTTGCCTTTGGCCTTGCTTTTTGTTTTCTCCTTTCATCATCGCGTTCTTCATGGAACGAAATATATTCGACTTTTAGAAGTTGCGATGATACGGGTTAAAAATATAGGGGAAAAAAGTCATGCACAATGCAAACGATTGAGCTGCAGCGTTGAAATGTTGCTTTTTTTAAAAACTGCAGCTTCCCCGGATCACAAGAATTACGTAAAACTGGTTAAATAATTATAAGCTGGTTTGCATTCGATATTTTGAAACCATATGTTCTTCAGAAACCTAATCGGACTTTCCAGCAACGTAGAAGAACAAAGACACGTGCAGAGATATTGAATAAACAATGAGTTGAAATAAAAATAATTTTTTTTTTTTCAAAAATAAAATACTGACCTTGATAAATATCTAAATTTCTATGGAATTCGTGGAGCATTAATTTTGCGTCATACTTTTAACGAATAAGTAAAAGTTCCATTTAGTTTATATATATATATATATATATATATATATATATATATGTATATATGTATGTATGTATAAAAGTATTAAATATACTCGGTTGTTGAAAAAACAAACGGATGGCACAATTTGCCAGTATATCAAAACAATATGGTAACCGAGAAAAAATTAGGAAAAAAAGAAAGAGCCCAAAATATCCGAGCAAGGCCAAAAAATCGTACAGACAAGCGTGTAACTAAGATAAAACTTAGAGTGTTCTATGCACTAAGTTCAGCAAATATATATATATATATATATATATATATATATATATATATATATATATATATATATATATATATATATATAGGGGGAGATGTGTAAATTGTCGCCATTTTATTTTTATATTTATCATTTCGCACAATGTGCTTTGTCTGTTTTTTGCTTTTATCGTTTGCACAGTATTGTACGATCAATCAGATAGGCACTGTCAGTGAGAAAAAGGAAATAAAAGCAATTCTCTCCGCCAGAAATTTGAAAATGTCATGCTGAAATGCGTGGCATTTGCGCCGGAAGATCCAATACGAACATTTCGGTGTCTTGTGTGTCAATCTGAGGACTGCGCAGAGGAATAAAAAAAGAGTTGGGTGACTAATGGCGATTCGGAAGTTGTTTGTAGTGTTCACTATTGATAGCAAAGTTATGCCTCAATCTATTTTGCGACAGGGCCTCCAACTAAACAAAGAGGCCTACATTATGGAGGTAGTGCTGTTTTAGGTCAAGAGGGTGGTTGCTGGAATATACTATGTCTAGTAACAAGACTATTCACAAAACCACAAATGCAGAACTCAGTCATGGCAGTCGGACTATTCCTGCGATTACATCAGCCCTTCTATCTGACCACCAAACTACCCAGTGTGCAACCTCATTGATTATTATATGTGGGGCGCAATGGAGCGAGAAACCAAAAATAAATAAATAAAACATTGTAACACCAATTATGAATCTAAGGCAAAGATTATGGTAGCATTCACCAGCGACACCAGCAAGAAGACAGTCCAGAATAGAAACAGGAAATTCTGATGTCTTCAGGAGGCTGTAGATGAAACCAATTGAGATTTTTATAGAATAAATGTACTCTTTATTATTTCAAGCTATTTTTGTGTTTTGTTAAATATATCTGTTAACATGAGATGTCTGAATATATTTTATCTATCACATAAACACACACACACTATATATATATATATATATATATATATATATATATATATATATATATATATATATATATATATATATAATTGTGTATTTGGAAGTAATCAGTCTTTTATAAAATCTCCATCAAAAAAGACTGAGAAGGGAAAGATTTTTATAGAATTTTTCTTGAAATCTTTTATTTTTTCTCGGCGTAAGATGTGTAGAAATTGTCCAAATGTTTTGTATGTCCACGTGCTTTCCGCTAAACTCTAGCCATTTTCATTATATATATATATATATATATATATATATATATATATATATATATATATATATGCGTGTGTGTGTGTTTGTGTCTGTGTTTCTGTCTTTGTTTCTGTCTGTGTTTGTGCGTATGTGTTTGTGTTCATTGACTTTAACGACCAACATACCACGTGCGTTAATCACTCTGCAACTGACATAGCTGGCATACAAACCCTTTTCTTTTCAATCACTCAATCCCTCACACAAATGGTTGATTTTCCTACTTGTTTTCCCAGTAACCCAGAAAGTAATGATTGCCTTCTCGATCTCTGTTTTACCTCCATCCAACACTACTGTTGTGTCAGGCATTTCTGCTCTCTTGGCAACTCTGATCATGAAAATATATTAAATAATCAATGAGGCTGCACGCTAGGTAATTTGATGGTCAGATAGAAGGGCTGTGAACATCTCCTTCTACCCATGCCCCAGCAAAAACCACCTACTAACAAAATATCTTTCGGTTATCAATACGCAGACTGGGACTAGTCCTGTGATTTCCTTTGCGATACTGCCGGGAATATGGCTTTTAATCTTCCCGTGCAAAAATGCGCGTCTGAGGTATCTTCCTGTGTAAAAGCTGGAATCAAGGCTTTCATCCCTGCAATAAAATACAAATTTAAATTGCGCTCTTTCCCTTGGTTCACAGCCGCTTGCTCAGTTATTATTTCCTATAGAAATCATTTCTTCCGTCTGTATCAAAGTGACATATCTGATCGCAACAGACATCTCTTTGTCTCGTAATGAGTGTAAGCGTCTCCTCAATGAAGCAAAACTACTATTTGCTGGAAAAATGAAACACGATATCGCATCAGGCGGGATTACTGGCGGCTCTGCAAGAGCATGCTGAACAATAGCAAATTCACCGCCTCTATTCAATCAATTTGATGCATTGATTTCCTCAGCTGATATGAATGCTTTGCTCGGAAAATCTCATCGAATTCAACAATCGACTTATCCGTTATACCCACACCTGATTTTCCCCTGAAAACGAGGCTCTGTTGAGTGATATAAACATAACCTCATAGATGTTTTAGGACATCGTCTCAAATTTAGACTCCCGTAACGCTAGTGAAGATCGTCCTAAACGGGTTATTCTCCTGTGCCTTACACACGAAATCTGGTGTTCCGTAAGGTTCTATCCTGGGTAATACACTGTTTCTGATCGTCATCAACAATTTTCCTGTTGTCATCCATTCTCAATTTTTAATCTATTCTGAAGACACTACAATTTAATCCTGCCTCAAGAGTAAATCCGACATTGTTGACAAAACTAACTTAGCTGTAGCCCACGAGAATGACCTCCAATCTGGTTAACTGGGGCCGGAAATAGCTTGTAAACTTTAATGCCTCTAAAACGAAACGGCTCTCATTTACCGACCATAGATTTCACTCCCTGCCTCCCACCATGAAGGCTGATATCTCAACTCCACCAGAGCGCCTTTCTGCGTCTGCTTGTTTTCACGCGGTCCACTGACCTGAAGAGAAGCAAATACATTGGATATATAGCTTAATCTATCGCAAGGAGAGTTGGTTCTCTGTGTCACACCAGAAGGGTTTACGTGCATGAGTCCATCCTTGAAATCTATAAATCAACCATTCGTCTTTGCATGTAATACAGCTGACATATATGGTTTGGTGTTCCTGCTGTTCATCTCGAGGTCCTCGACAAAATTAAGAGTGGGATATGCAATGAGATTTGTCCTGACCTGCCATCACGTCTACAGTCCCTATCTCAGAAATACTATCTTTTCTACAAGTACTTTTTATGGCAACTGCTCCGACAAGCTACTTTCACTAGTTCCCAAATTGAATGAATTCAATCGTGCTACTCGTTTGGCATCTCGGTCCCACATTTTCACTGACGAAACGGCTAAGTGTAGCCATCTCTTATACTCCATCAGCTTATTATCTCGTACCTCCCGTCACTTGCTTCCCTGATAGCTATAATATTCAAATATTCAAATGCAATATCTATCGACATCTTCTGATTCGTTGACCCTGTCCTTCTCTTTATCCTTTTCCCAAACACTTCTCTTTACTCTTACTCTCATTCTCTGTAAATCCCTTGCGTTCTAGAGACACACCCATCTTGCTTGTGGTGATTTTTCTCATATATATATATATATATATATATATATATATATATATATATATATATATATATATCTTAAGTTGTGCTATATTTATGAGATAAAATGCTCAATATCAGAGATAGAGCGTTTGTAAATGTAAACCTGACGATTCCATCTGTCGCCTCTAAGTCTTGACTTCAATGTTCACTTCAAAATGTCGACACATGGTGTTCACACAGAGTTACGAGAGTCCCGAAAGAGAGATAATTACGGCTTCAATTACAGAGACTTGTAAATATATATTTCTACTAACCCTCATTCCTGGACTACTAATCTTCATTTCACTTTGTATTCTTACGTTAATACACATATTTTCCCATTTCTATTACTGGCGTTGTTATTTATTTGTGCCGGATTCCATCCCCGGAATCCACAACAACTTAGCGACGAGGACTTCGGACACACACGGAAGAAAAAATAAATTTTCTCTCTCGCCAACACAATAATTTGGCGACGAGAATTTGCACCTCTCTCTCTCGAAAAAAAAAAAATCCGTTTGCCAGTGTCCACAACAAATGGGCGACAAAGATTTACGAAGATTTGTGAGGATTTTGCGTGACCACTGGGATTAAAATGTACTTACTCATAATACGGAAAATCGAGTTTTTCGTAAGACTCTTATCATGGATGACTTTAAAAGTATTTTAGTAGAACTTGTAAAATAGCAAAATGAACAGCAAATACAACTCCAGGAATTAATATTAAACGTAGCGGGCAACACACAACAAAAGAATATCGAAAAAAAAAGGCGACGCAGTTTGGAACACAATAGAAACATTTAAATACTCTCTAGAAGATGATAAAAATTTCGGGGACTATTACAGACGTCATGATGCCATTTTCAACATTGATTTGCCAAAATTGCTAAGAAGCTTCTTTTATTACTCGGGAAATTAGGAACACACGAGTACACAAAATTTGTGGACTATATTCTACCGAAAAAGACAAACGATTTGACGTTTGACGAGGCAGTTAAATGCCTTACGGAGCTCTTCAGTCCAAAGACTTCGGTTTTTCGCAAAAGGTGGAAATATCTCAACCTCGTAAAAAGCGAAAATGAGGACTACTCCACGTTCGCCGCAATTGTGAACAAACATTGCGATGACTTTAAATTAGCAGAATTGACTCCAGACAATTTGAAGTGTCTCATTTTCGTACAGGGATTAGTCTCAGCCAAGGACAGTGAAATGCGCAGAAGGATGCTTTTGAAACTTCAAAACGAGCCTGGATTAACGCTACAAAATCGAGGAATCAGGAGTAGCATACATACGTAAGTTATCCCCCCACCCGAAAACAAAACAATAAATTTATTATCAAGAAAAAATTACAAGGTATAAAGCGATTAACGACAGAGATCAAAGCAAATATACCCCCACCATTTGCATGAAATAGATGTGGTGGATTACACTGGAACAAGGACTGTCGATTTAAATACAAGAACTGTTTAGCTTGTGGAAAAATGAGACATATGGCATCTCAATTCAGGAACAAAAAACACACTAGTAGGGTAAGAACTACTAGAATGGACAACGAAGACAAACTAAACACAAGAAAATACGTGCAACTCGAGATTTTAAATAAGAAGGTAAAATTACAGTTAGACTCAGGTTCGGATCTAACTATAATTAATTTACAAACATGGATGAAGCTAAATAGACCGACTATGATGCATACACAGAAAATCGCCAAGTCTCTTAGAAGGGAAGCGTATCAAATTTGAAAGAGAATTCTAAACTTAAAATTGCATGGAAAAACGAAAATATGGAAAATATTTGTAATGAAAGACACAGAAAATTTGGTGGGCACAGACTGGATGCAAAAATTTGACGTATGGGATTTACCTATTAGCTCATTTTGAAAGAAAATAGAGTGCGAGCAGTCAGAAGCTGCAGAATTAAAAGAAGAACTACACAGGAAAGTATTTTTGAGCGGTTTGGGATGATGTAATAAGTTTGCAGTTAAACTTGAACTACAGGAAAATGTTCATCCAGTATTCAAAAAAAGTGAAACGTGCCCTTCGCAACCATAGAAAAAATTGACATGGAGTTAGATAGATTGGTAAAAACTGGAATCCTTTCACAAATCGAATTCAGTGAATGGGCGGCACCAGTAGTCTACGTAAAGAAAAAATCCCGAGAAACACGTATTTGCGCAGATTTCTCGACTCGGTTCAACAAGGCTATCAAGGATTATCACTACTCATTGCCAAGATCGGAGGAAATATTTAGCAAACTTAACGGTGGGAAGGCATTTTGTAAGATTGATTTAAACGAAGCTTATCTTCAGATCCCAGTAGAAGAAGAAAGTACAAAAATTCTATGTATTAATACTCACAAAGGACTTTACAAATTTAACAGATTGCCATTTGGAATAAAAATAGCACCGTCAATCTTCCAACAGACGACGGATGCCATGCTCATGGGACAGAACTTTGCTACTGCTTACTTAGATGACATTTTAATCAAAAGCGATAATCTAGAAGAACACGCAACGCACATTAAAGAAGTTTTTAAAAGAATTCAGGATTTTCGGTTTAAAGTGAAAGAGAAAAAATGCGATTTTTTTTTCTAAAAGAAATCAAATATCTAGGCCAGATTATCAATGAAAGTGGCAGATAACTAGATCCAGAGAGGGCATCTGCAATAAAAATATGCCTGAGCCAAAATAATGTCTCAGATTTGCAAAGTTTTCTTGCTCTAGCGAACTATTACGGTGAATTCATTGAGAACATGCACAAATTGAGTGCTCCCCTAATGAATTATTGAAAAAAGAGAACAAATGGAACTGGACGGAAGACTGTCAGAAAGCGTTTATGAGATCATAAAGAAATTAACGTCTGATCTAGCACTGACGCAATTTGATCCCAAACTGAAAATTATCATTGCTATTGACGGAAGCTCACACGGAGTGAGAGTTTGTATATTACACAAGATGCAGAATGGCACAAGGAGACCTATAGCTCACGCATAGATCGTTGTTACCAGCAGAGAGGAATTATTTGCAAATTGAGAAAGAAGCGTTAGGCATAATATTCGCCATAACTCGCTTCCACAGATACATATATGGAAGATAGTTTACTCTTCAAACTGATCATAAACCTCTTCTCATTATATTCGGATGGAAAAATGGAATACCAATTTACACAGCCAAAAGATTTCTGAGATGGGGCAGTATATTATTGCATTATAATTTCACACTAGAGTTCCTACCGTCGAAGAAAATTGGGCATGCGGATGAATTATCTAGATTGGTACCTGCGAAATGAGAACTTCTGGAAGACTCTGTAATAGCGGCTTTGCGAGCCGAACACGAAATTAGTAAAGTGCTAAACAATACAGTAAGGGAATTACCACTAACCTTGTTAGAAATAAGAAGAGAAGCTGAAATGGATGAATTCATGCAAAGTACAAAGAGAAAAATAGAAGAAAAAGAAAGAAATCTAGCCGACAGCTTTTCAATATGTGATCACGTATTACTTTATAATGAAAGAGTGGTCATACCCAAATCATTACAAAGACGAATACTGAAGGACTTTCATCTAAGACACCCAGGGAAAAATCGTATGAAAGCGTTAATGAGAAGATTCGTGTATTGGCCTAATATGGATAACGACATTACTCAAGTGGTAGTAAAATGTAGAAGCTATGCTGCGACAGGAAAGGAACCACAAATTATACAAAAGCCATGGCCTAAGGTGGACAGACCTTTGTCTAGAATCCATGCGGACTATGCAGGACCCATAGATGGATATTACTACTTGATAACGGTAGATAGTTTTAGCAAGTGGCCTGAAGTTTTCAGATAGAAAAACCCTACGACGGAAAACACCATTAATTGTCTACACGAGTTATTAGCAAGATTCGGCGTTGTAGATTACCTGGTAACGGATAATGATACACAAATCCCCTCGAGCGACTTTCAAGAATTCTGTATCAAGTCAAACATATTAAAATAGCACCATATCATCTACGATCTAACGGGCAAGACGAAAGGTTTCTGGATACGCTTCAGTGAGCCTTGAAAAAAGCAGAGGACGTACCAACAGAAAGAGCCATACAACAGTAGCTAGAAGTCTACAGAATCACCCCGAACAGAAACACATCATTTGGCCTTTCGCCAGCTGAAGAGATGTTTGCTCGCAAAATACGGCCTGCTTTTGATAAATTATTCCCCAGCAAAAATAAAACCATCATACACCGATAGGGCTTCAAAGATCCTTCAAACCCTGAGAACGTTCTATTTCACAATGTTCAAGAACAATATGGAATATTGGGAACCTGGTACGATAATAAGCAGACTGGGAAATGTTCTGTATACGATACAAGGCAAAAAAATCACTCACAGGAGACATATCAATCAGATACAAAAAAGACGGATAGACGAGCCAAGCTCGTCACCTTCGGAAAATGAAGAGTCAATGGAGGCGATATTTGAAGGATTTGAAATTCAAAGACCACAAGTAGCCACGGAGATTAGAAGAACAAGCAGGAAAAGAAAATTCACAGAACCCACTAATAATAGACCATAAGCGGAAAAAATATTAATTCCCCCTAAAAAAAGAAGCTAAGGAGTGGATTATTGTGAGGCTCGCCCCTTGTACACAAGATGGACACGCCTAAAGTATACTTATACTACGGAGAGATAGCGGGAGAGAAAAAGGTCGACACAGGGTGTTCACACAGAGTTACGACAGTCCCGAAAGAGAGATAATTACGGCTTCAATTACAGAGACTTGTAAATTTGCGTTTCTACTAACACCGCATTCCTGGACTACTAATCTTCATTTCACTTTGTGCCGGATTCCATCCCCAAAATCCACAACATATATATATATATATATATATATATATATATATATATATATATTCTGTTACGCCCGGGTTTTCGTTGGGACTACGATAGCCGAGACGCAACGAGAAAATAAAAAAAAAAACTAAGTAAGAGATCCCAAGGTTCAATATAAAAATAAAGAAAAGAACGTTGGGAGGGGAATTCTCCAATTCGGGACGTCGGTAAACGCAGAGAGAAAATGAACAATTCGCAGACACAGAACAACAGAAGACAACACGAGAATATACAATACAAAGATTTTATTTCTAGAATACACGGAGTGTGAATATAAGAAAAAGAAAAAGAAAACTAAATAATACAAGGGATGGGGAGATAAGTTACCAATTATTTAAACAGATACTAATGCGGCGAAATTCATATGAATACAGAAATAGCAGATTATAAGATATGGCAAAACATGCAGAAACTTACATAAGGTTGGAATCGACGTCTATTGACAATTATCGGGGTACAATTTGTTCACAGGATATTTATACACTTCTTTGAAAGTAACGGATGGGATTGACAATGTTGATATACAATCTCGCGTCGGTCCTTTGGTTTTTTGGTGACATCTAATTCTTCTAATGGTGAGTCCGACTCCTCCGATAGCCAGCAACTATATATGGTTGTTGTTACCTTAACACGTCCGAAACGAAAACTGCTATATTTTGAGCCATGTGTTGCCCCCCCCCCAAAAAAAAAGGTATGCGTCATTCACGGACCCTGTTAATATCATCCTCAGTTATCTGTCAAGCAGCGTTTGTTTTGACCAGCGACTATGGAACTGGTTAACATCATTCACACCTATCTGTCAAACAGCGGACCAGGTAGGAGATGGGGGTAGAAGGGAAGGTTCTTTTCCGAGAACTGGCCCTGACTCATCTGGTTATAAAATCTCACAATCTGCATATTTAAGAAATAAAAAAAATTAAGATTCATATGTTTCGTCGCAAATACAAAAGGTACTGAAAATGTACTTATAAAATCTGAGGTGAGGGTACAAATATGGGGTTAACGTAACAATATATATATATATATAATCCGTATTTATAGGCTGGCATAAAATATATGAATTCTATCGACATCGTCATTAGCGGTGCTCATATGAAATAGTAAATGTTAATTTATTAAAAAGAGAAACACTTTTGAATATCTGCTGGGGAATGATTTTAAGTTGCGTTAATATACATCTAATTAAATTTATATGTATATCAAATTAGTTACAAAATATTTAGTGCTAATGTATAAGATATTGTTTATTCGATGCATAAGAAAATATTCTTAATAGTGTCTTTATTTACATGATGATAAAAAATTCACCAACGTATTAAATTATATAATTGCTCTCAATATGCAACACATTATTTAATAATTAACAAAAATGCCGAGGGTGATGCGTTTTCAATTTAGGTATTGAAATCTAATGACTAAGAAAATATTGACGTTTCGTTGATAGTATCGAGAGAACCAAATATACAATGGGGAAACAGTGAAATTAATCGTTTCCATTCAGAAAACATTCAGCAATCATTGACCGAACTCTTGGAGAATCTGCTATGTTAACGGTCCTGAACCGGCACCTCGGCTTTAGTCAATTTCCGCCCACCGTAACGTAGCTTTTTCTGTGCCTTTTCTATAAGTATCATGTTTTGATAAACTTTTCTCTATGGTACCTAGATTTTATCAATGTAAACATTGCAATAGATTGGTGGCAAGGTCTCATTGATTTACACATTGTATTTTTTTTTAATTTTCTTTCCTAACCGTTTTTCTAACAATTCTCACCTGTGCATGTCTTTTCCGTGTTTTTGGTTTCCAGTCAACTTTCAGGAATCTAAATGCAATGTAAATCGTTATCATTTTCATTGTTGTCGATCCTTGCTAACTTTTTTTTGTCTTTTACATTCAGTATCCGCTTGCTTCTTGGTGGCTTTATTGCCTTGCTTGTAGTGAAACAAATAACAAACAATCAAAACGAAACCTTCCCATTGAAATTTGTACACAGTTTTTCTTAAAATAATTTTCTCAATCCCAGTGTTATCGCAATGTCTAGCAATGACAGCTACTCCTAAAATATTTTACGGAAATAAACTACTTAGGTCTAATTACTGTTACAGATCTTTCTAGCGGTATGGAAAGTTAACATCTTAATTATATCATTATTTACTATTCTAGAAATGTGTACCCCACATTGTTGTTTGTTGTTGTTGTTGTTTGAATTATTCAAGTGTTGCAGTGTTTATTATATGGTAAATCTCTTTGTAGCATCATTTGAAATGGTCTGGTGCACAATTTCATTCTTTAATATCTCAAAGGATTACTTCGCTTGAAATCATTTTGAACATTTGACCCGGGAAAAGGGTTACATATAGAAACCAGTTTATCTGAAAGTTTTGGAAGTTACGCCTGTCAACCATCTAGAACTGTAAAAAACAGAATAGAATAATTTATACCAAATTTCCTTTTCATTAGAATGTTTGTCTATCATTAGAAAAGATATACTTTATTACCTACGCTACAAAACATCTTCCAGTGTTATATTTTTCTAGAAATTATCCAATGAATGATTCAATCTATAGATTTCTATATCTAAATATTTTGTACTCCAAGTGATGGTGTTCTTCTCCGAAGAGTAATAGGTATCGTAAACGCTCGTAACAGGTAACTCGATCTAATCCAAGTGGAATACTGCTAATTACATTAATGACACTCTCATTCGTCAAACTCTGTTTGGCATTGATCAAACCCTAGATGTATCGGTGAGAGAACATTTGGCAATGGTTCCATACAAACTGACTTCAGTCCCAAAATATTTCAGGTTACCTGCCCGCTTCGTACAAGACGGCAAGGTCCCAATATCGGCAACCAGCCAATTCTTCTGACAAAGGCCATTTGATTATGATGAAATTCAATCCGAGCTCCATTACGTTCATTGAGTAAATCATAAAAGTATGTGGCAGACAATGAGTGGAGCGCCCGATCAATGCTAATTCTTTTCCATATTTACAGATATGGCCTCCTCCAGATTATGTCCTTGCTGCCAAGTATTCCCCATATATCGCATAAGAATGTGCACGTATTCAAATGTGTTTTTCAAGTTCGTAATTGGTAGATGTTCACAATTTTCTACCCAGTCGGAATGTTGCTCATATTAAAAGTGTTATATTTATTAGAAATTCTATATCAAGGATCAGAAAAAAAAAAACAATGGAAAGAGTAATATAATACAGCTGACAGACTCGTATTTTGGGGATAATTTTAATGCAAAATAATTTGATAGCATGAGGTACAATGATCTGTTTGAACTGCCGTGAAAATGATATCTTTTCATGAAGGCTGTTCGAATAAGCCAAAGCATTCTGCGGAGAAATGTGCCTGAATACGGACAGAATATATATTCAGTAAATACAAAAAATAAAAAAAAATGTAAAACAATGATGTGTTTTCGTATGAAATTTATTCAAACGTTACAAGGCAGCTGTCCTAATACAGCTGAAGATCCTACTAGGATTTATTCTCTGTGGGCAAAATCTTAACAACACAAGATACGCAGATGATACTGTGCTTATGGGTTTCACAACGGACACTGTCATGATATGTTTCACAGAATTCAAACGACAGGACATCTAAGACAAAGTAGAAACGGAAAGCGAGAAGAATGAATGAATCATGATGAAGGCAGAAATATATATATATATATATATATATATATATATATATATATATATATATATATATATATATATATATCAGCAACAGAAAAAAAACAAATCGAGATTCCAGTTGCATATTCGATATATGA
Source organism: Acanthosepion pharaonis (assembly GCA_903632075.3). Lineage (NCBI taxonomy): Eukaryota > Metazoa > Mollusca > Cephalopoda > Sepiida > Sepiidae > Acanthosepion > Acanthosepion pharaonis. The sequence continues at coordinate 517,933 of CAHIKZ030000880.1, forward strand.
AAATCGAAACAATACAGAAATTTCTGTATTTGGAAAATGTGAAACATAGAGTCGTTGACATATTGGATTTTACAAAATATGCCTTTCAAAAATTAAACAAAGTATTAGGATTTATTAACGTATATATATATATTCGTTGGTTTGATTTTGTTCTTCTTAAGATAAAGCAAAACACCCTGTCTTGGCCGCATGTAGGCAATTAAGTACAACGATCCATAACATCAAATAGCCCAAGTGCAAGCTTGATTATTTGCCGTTTTCTGGGGGAAAGCACGTCCTACAGCATGTAGCAAATTTATTCTGGGTGCGTGCTGAATACTTATCATATTCGGTCGGGTCAGCAATCGAAGAAGTCTGTTGCTTATTTAGACCCGAATCTTGTAGTGACATGGGAGCAACAACATTGACAACGCAGCTAGAATCAGCACTTAAAGGTGTAATTTAAACAAAAGAAACAGGAATGTTCTTTAGAAGCAAAGGAATTGACGTTGAACTTCTATGTAATGTCAAATCTCGTATGAGACAGTGAATGCTGAACAATTTCGCAGAAGAAGAGGTGCCTTGAGAAAGTTATATGGTTCTAGATAAAAAGAAGACATCCCGAGAATAACATGAACAGTGTATAAAAGCAACGTGGAATTTTAAAGAAAAATAGAAACAAAAGTCACTAATATTTAGAGTAAAAACATAATAGAAATTTCTGTGACATGTAAAGAGTAAAGAATTCTTGGAAAAATTGTTAGTCTCTGGACATATGGAAGGCAAGAGAGATAGAGGGAAACAGAGAATAAATTATATAATTACCTTAAATAAGCTGGCAGAACAGAGATTTGGAGGGATAGTAAAAAGGTAATCTTTTTTAAGAGCCCCAAATGTTAGGGAGTTGTGAAGAGCCAACGTTGAATAGTAGTAGTATTGATGGGGCACCGGAATATGATCAATGTATAACCATTAATGGACAACGGAAGATGAGAAATGTACGCTTATATATTATATAAAGTGTTTGGTTGGAAATTCCCCAAAGATTACTTCAGATGAAGAGACATATGAAATAGATCAAAGGGAGTAATAGCCGAAATTTGTGATCATAACGACAATGTTGAAGACATTAGTTCGGGTATAAATAGAATAGCACTTAAAATAATTAACTTCCATTACAATAATAAAAAAAAAAAATTGGTTATATCTTAGTTTTATCGATATAATTAATATATATATATATATATATATATATATATATATATATATATATATATATATATATATATATATATATGTGTGTGTGTGTGTGTGAAAAGTGTGTGTATATAAATATAAATATATATATATATATATATATATATATATATATATATATATATATATATATTAAGAAATGGATAAGGTCCGACAATTTATTTATTAAAAGATATTTTTTATGTTTAACGTTGTTATTTATAGATACAAGTATTTAAGCAAATGCTCTGTTTATGATAAACAGTATTAAATAACATTTACCGGCCTGAATGTCCGAGAAATTTTCATAGAAAATATTCGTTCTTTGACAGGATTCGAACCTGCATCCTATATTGTGGCCCAGAGGTTAGGCACGTCAGCGTAAATGACGGTTCCGTATAGGATGCAGGTTCGAATCCTGTCAAAGAACGAATATTTTCTATGAAAATTTCTCGTACATTCAGGCCGGTAAATGTTATTTAATACTATTTATCATAAACAGAACATTTGCTTAAATACTTGTATCTATAAATAAGAACGTTAACATAAAAATGTCTTTAATATATATATATATATGTATATAATTATTTATATATTACATGCGCGGTACTTATTAGAAAGTGCTCAATGTTAAAGATAGAGCTAACATATTTGGTTGGATTGATGTGAGACTTTGAGACCTTGGTTTCACGCTTTTGCGATCGTCAGACAGACTCTTTTTTCTGACGATCACAAAAGCGTGAAACACAGGGTCACAAATTCACATCAATACATCAATACAACCAAATATATATATATATATATATATATATATATATATATATATTAGCCAAAATGATGTCAAATCATGAAT